>PVHP010038361.1:0-16179 GCA_004024765.1 Zapus hudsonius | reverse complement strand
CTCTCTCTCTCTCTCTCCCCCCCTCCCCCTTTCTCCCCCCTTTCTCCCCACTTGAAAATGAATAAAATGTTTTTTAAAAAATTTTGAGTCTGGCATGGTGGCGCACACCTTTAATCCTAGCACTTGAGAGGCAGGGGCAGGTGAATCGCCGGGACTTCAAAGCCACCCTGAGACTGCATAGTGAATTCCAGGTCAGCTTGGCCTAGAGTGAGACCCTACCTTGAAAAACAAATCTATTTACTTACTTGCTTGAGAGGGGGGGGAGAGAGAGAGAGAGAGCACAGGTGTTCCAGGTCCTCTTGCTACTGCAGATGTGCTTCAGACACGTGTGACAGTTTGTGCATCTGCTTTCTGTGGGAACTGGGGAATTGACCCCAGGCTGGCTGGCTTTGCAAGCAAGTGCCTTTAACTGCTAAGCAATCTTCCCAGCCCTATTGTATAATTTTTGATAGCCTGTTAATTAGCATCTTACCTCAAGAAATTTATTAGAAATTAATTCCAAGTGCATTTATTAATTTTAGCAAATACTGAATCATAATTGACATAAAAGTAATTTTTAGAAAATAAATTAGCATGAATGAAATGACAAAACATTATCATTCACTTTAAGTAAAAATACAGGAAAAAAATGAAAATAAAGTTTCTCAAATCCTAAAGATTCTAGGACTAAAGAAACAGCTTTTATGAACTGAGAGGAGGACTGAAAAGCTGACTTAGTGGTTAAGGCCCTTGCTTCACAGAGCTTTCCCAGTGTGTCCATTTTCTCTCTCTCCTGAGAACTGAGAGGAAACTTGCAAATGTTGATTCACTTGTTATTAGATGTTGGACAGTACTAACATCCTGGGAGACAGGGCAGCTGCTGCTATTCCTCGTCTCCCCTCTTCCCTTCTCCCCTTTCCCTTCCCTCCCCCTCCTCCCCGTTGTCACCCTTCTCCGCATGGCATGGGCATCAGTACCATGCTTGGAGAAGTGGCAGTTATAACCTTGCAGCACATGAATTTGGAGGGCAGAGCGAAAGCAGGCCACCTTTAAGTCTACTTGTCAAAGCCCTTGTGGTTTCCACCTCTAGCTAACATGTGGCTCACGTGCGTACAGGACAAAGAGAGGCGCCTGGCAAGGGCATTTCTGAGGTCTGTGCTGTGCAGCCATCACCTCAGGCTCAAGGGCAGCTGCACTGGCTTCGGGTGCTGATCGTGTTGTCTTCCCATTAAAGGTCTACAACCCCAGAATCAGAGCCACTGCCCTCGTCCTGCAGCCCATCAGCCAAAGCCAGGCGGAGGTCCGCAAGCAGCTTGTCGGGTCATCTTCCTCAGGTAGCCCTATGTACACCACCAAGCAAGGCGAAGCCCTGCAGGAAACCACGCAGCCACACGGTCACCATTTTCCTTGATTTCTTGTAGGAAAACTTTTCTGTCTATACACTGAAGAATTTGCCTCCAAAGATATGAAGCCATTTAAGCAAGCAGAAATTCAGGAAGCCAACCTGACCAGCATGGTGCTCTTCATGAAGAGGGTGGACATCGCAGGCTTAGGTCGCTGTGACTTCATGAACAGACCAGGTAGCTTTGCGTTTAGAACCCTTAGCCCTGACCACTCTCTCTTAGAGCAAGTGTCTCATGGCTGCGCAAGCAAGCATGGGGGTTTGGTCAGTACTGATGCCTTTCTCTGAAGAAAGCTTAAAAACAAAACTCCTAGGAGATAGCTTTAATGTCTGCCCTTGCACTCTGGAGCCAGAAGCACTGTATGGCCAGCAGGAGTTGGGAGAGATGGGCGGGGCGTACTAGAGTGTAGAGGTGAGATGAACAGAAGGGGAGAGGTGATTTGGCATTTTCCTTGTGAATCATCTAGCATCTGGGGAAAATTCCTTCCTTTGTACTTGAGTTCAAACTTAAATTAGGAGGTGACTTCCCCCAAGCTAGGATTGAGACTTTACCATTACAGTCTAAGTGGATTTATCCTGGAATCCAAAGAGCTACCCTCTCCTGGCAGAGTGCTGGCCTTCTCGAGTCTCAGACCTTATCAGGACCTGGTGGCCTCCATGGCTGGCTGTTCAGAACAAAGGCCAAGACAGTCCAGGCTTGGTGGCTGCCACCTGGGTGATAGCCCACAGGGTCTAGGGCAAGGTAGTGTGACATGTTCAGGAAGAAAGCCAGCCTTGTAGCTTCCTCTGACTCCACTTCTTTTTCCTTAGTGTGTTTAGGGGAGATGTTCAATTCTAGGTACAGTATCCGGAGGTGGTGGTGGTGTTTCCATTGTGAGTGTCAGGAGTGAACTGCTAACGAAGGTTCCCTGGCAGTCTGCTTATCTTGGCCTTTTAAACCCCTGCCTGCCCGCTCAAGACTCATGCTTCTGTGTGTTTACTGACACGCTGAATCATTTAATAATAGCTCTGTGAAGTAGATGCTGTTATTTGCTCCAGTGAGGAAACTGAGTCACAAACAAATGTGATGACATACAAATGGAGGTTACATTGGCCATGCTGATGACTGCAGAATCGTCATAAACATTCTGCTTCTGTATCCCCTTAAATAGAGCCTTTGGGGCCTGTTCTCAAACATCTGTCTGGCTGTTTTGCCTTCCTTTCCTCCTGAAAGTTCCCTAATGGTTCCCCCAATGTTGGCCAATCCTTCCTGTCAGATGCTCCTCACTAAGCAGGCCATACAAGCCCCAGCCCCTGGGGTCCCTGGTCCATCACCATCTCCTAAAGCCAGAGGGGGTCCAGCCCCAGAGCCCAGACCAGCAGGCTGTCAGAACTATGGATGGACCCAGGACTGCATGCTCCAGGCTGGTGCTCTCCCTCAGCCACACTTCATTTCTAAGCCCAGCAGTCACCTGTGGATGTCTGTCATCGTCAGCCACGCCGCTGGGATGAATCTCCAAACTAGGCACAATTTGGGGAGGAAAGTGTTTATTGAAGTAACAGATGCAGCAGAAGTTAAGAAAAAAGGCTGGCCCCCTTTCACAGATGTAAGCTGTGACAGAGAGAGAAACAGCACCTCCAGAAGCAAGCAAGCAAGTACACTGTCATTCACAAAATGCAGAACTGCCAGACTTTTCTTTTGCATATCTATCCCTAGTATTTTGCATCCAAATTAGAAAGGGCCAGTCCCCAGGAGACTAGGCCAAAGTGACACGTCCTCCGATTGTTAATTGCCTGGAGACAACAATTTAATAAACACAGTTATAATAAATTCTATTGGGGGACATTATTCAAACTACCACATTATCCCATCATCTCTCTGCTCAGGGGAGGGGATGTTTGTCTCGATGTGAGGTTTCTGAAGGAAGGAACTTGTGACTGGGCCATGGGAGCTCTGCATTGTCATTGTGGCTGGATGAGCTGCTCACTACATCAGGCTTAAAGCTGATAACTGGGTGACCGTTGATTTTTGTCTCATGACAATACACCCACAACTGTTCTCTGCTGGGCTTCAGAAAATGTAGCCATGGATTAACTCTTGCTCATCATTTTGGAAGCAAAAAAAAATAGACACTTACTAGCTGCTGCATTTAATAATTGAAATACGCAAACACAGCAAACTTGTTAACCTTTTCAGGATTCATGAACCATGTGAAAATGAATTTGGCATAATTAGGCCTCAGGTCGTTAGTTGAAGTCCCGTGATATAGACCTCAAAAAAAAAAAAAAAAAATCAGGAGCCGGGCGTGGTGGGGCACGCCTTTAGTCCCAGCACTCAGAGACAGAGGTAGGAGGATCGCTGAGTTCAAGGCCACCCTGAGACTACACAGTGAATTCCAGGTCAGCCTGGGCTATGAGACCCTACCTCAAAAAACAAAACAACAATAACAAAAAAAATAGGTGTCTGTTTTTCTTGGCTGAGAAGTGACCTCCATGTGATTGACATACCCACTGCTGATCTGGTCAGGAAGCTCAGGACCAGAGGACCACCACAGGAGAAATGGAAGGCAAGCGTACCTACACCGTAACTTGGAGAGAAAGTTGTCCAAATGCTCCACGGAAATGTTGTCTTTGGGTTCAGATTCACACTCATTTCACCAGTGGCCAGATAACTGGCCTTGGAGGTAACCTGTGATTCCTAGGATTATAAAGTCATGAGAGCCAGGCATGGTGTAATCCCAGCACTTAGGAGGATCATGATGTCCATCCCAGACAGGAGGAACATAGTCTCCTCTGCTAAGCATGTTCCCAGGAATAACTAAGTCCAACGTGTGGAAGAGCATCCAGAAGTACATTGGCACAAGCTTGCACAACATCAACTGCCTTGAGAGAATGTCAGCTTCTGCGTTGTTCTGGCAAGTGATACAGTCAGTAGGTAGAAGAGGTTGTGGAAAGAAGCCATGGCTGGAGGAGACCCAGGAGCACCTGAGTAGATAGCTGCCCCTGGCAGGCGGAGGCCAGCCTAGGCATCCTTCCATCTCACATCTAACTCTTGGGCATGCATTTTAAGAACAGGAAACATGCAGTGCGAAGCCGTCACAGTGTACCTGGACTCCTCACTTGACCTGGGCTCTGGCTCAGTCGGCCAAGTAGACCTCTGCTGCAGATGGAATTGAGCCTTGTTGCAAGTCAGCACCCTCCGATTCCATGAAAGAACATGCAGACATGTGCTAGAGCTTATTGGCATCTGGGGTTCTATGGGAGGGAGTTCTTGCCTGCAGATTGGGAGGTGGCAGGAGCAGGCCCTGCCCTCCGTGCTGTATGGGCATTGGGCCTGGACCACTGATTGGCTTAGTGTGTGCTAGACTGTTGTTTCATGTATTTTGTCCATCGTTTGCTTGTTTTATGAGAGAAAAACCCAGTATCTGCTGCTCCACCTCAGCCATATAGAACTTCATCTGTGTGCTTGCACACCACTGCCCCTTGCTACTGTAAACACATACATGTGCCACTTTTTGCCTCTGGCTTTATGTGGGTACCTGAGAATTAAACCCAGGCTGGCAGGCTTGGCAAGCAAACACTTTTAACTGCCGAGCCATCTCGACAAAACTTTTTGATACTTTTTTTTGAAGTAAGGTCTCAGGGTTGCCTCAAACTCATGGCAATCACGGCGATCCTCCTACCTCTGCCTGCTGAGTGCTGCGATTACAGGCGTGCACCACCAGCCCGGCTGCAAACGTGATTGTTTTTATCCTTTCCCAGCACCAGAGAGCTTGATGCAGGCACTAGAAGACTTGGATTACCTGGCAGCCCTGGACAACGATGGGAATCTCTCTGAATTTGGAATCATCATGTCTGAGTTTCCTCTGGAGCCGCAGCTCTCGAAATCTATCTTAGCGTCTTGTGAATTTGACTGTGTGGATGAAATGCTCACCATCGCTGCCATGGTAACAGGTAGTCCATGATGACCGTTCTTTTGTTCTGTGACTTCTGTCTTTAAATGAGGCCAATTTAAAATGCTTCCGAGTGCCACCGAGACAGTGTTGAGTTCATTTAACCTTTTCACATGATAGAGAATGAAAATGATACTCAAAGCAACCGTAATGGGCTGGAGAGATGGCTCAGCAGTTAAAGTACCAGCTTGTAAAGCCTACAGCCCGGGTTCGCTTCCCCAGCACCCATGTAAAGCCATATGCACAAAGTGGCACGTGTATCTAGAGTTTGTTTGCAGTGGCTGGAGGCCCTGGAGCACCCATTCATTCTCTCCTCTCCAATAAAACCACAAAAACCTTAATATGCAATATTCAGGGAGTTTTCTACCAGGCTTATGAAGACATCAGGTTTTGTTTTGCTGAAAGGATTAGTGCAGGTCAAGAAAATCCATCTTCCCCAGGTCAGTGTGCTGTGTGGCTTTTGGTTCCTACCAGCTTCTTTCATCTGGCTGCAATTTTCACGTATTCCTTAGCCAGCAGCACAGATCAAACACTGCCACATCTGCCCCTCACCACATCATGGCAGGGTGAAATGTCTTCAGCACTGCTGACCATCTGACCTTTGCATTTTAAAGCTCCTAATTGCTTTTCCCATGTGCCCCATGGGGCTGAGGAGGCTGCCATGATGTGCTGGAGGACGTTTCTACACCCCGAAGGTGATCACTTTACCCTCATCAACATTTACAAGGCTTACCAGGACACAGCTCTGAACTCTGCCACTGAGCGTAAGTGAACGGAAGATTCTCAGAACCCACCTCCTCCTCCCATCTCCCTTCCACGGGTGGGGCTGGGTTCTTAAGAATTGGTATTTGTGGGCCAGCCTTCTCTTGCTGGCCCCACTGGCGCCCTAAACACATCTGTAGCCTCTGCCAAGTGCCAGGCATCTTTCCTCCTGTCCAGTGTGCTGGCATGCTTCTACACATGCCTGGATTTGAGGGACTGTACTGTGGTCCTCTTACCAGCCAGCTTCACGGGGATCGTGTTTGAGGCATGTGACAGAGATAGAGCTGTGGGAAGGAAGGCGAGGCGCAGACTCTCCAGTTCTCTGCTCCCTGCAGAAGGGTGAGCACCGCTAAAGACCTGTGAATTGGAGGAATTGATACTGGTAGCTATTTCCTTCCTACTTTGACTAAGTTAATGGCTGAACACATTCTTGCTGTATATTTGAGACAAAGCAGAGACCTTCACACAACCTTCATGGCCTCTCAGCAGCCACACACCAAGGGAAAGTGCTTTCAGCACGTGGGACATGCCGTGTCACCAGTGTGCCGTGGTCACAGGACCACAGCAGCTGGCAGAGCTGTCCGCTGACTTCCTGTCAGTGCCATTGGCCACTCACTGTCCTCGCTGCCTTCCCACACACTTCATGTGCCCGTCTCAGGAGTCTGTAGGGCTCTTTCCGGCCCATGACAAGTCATTCCTAAATGGCTTTTTGTTCTTCCCCTCCTAGACTGTGTGGAAAAGTGGTGTCATGATTACTTCCTCAACTGTTCTGCTCTCAGGATGGCAGATGTCATCCGAGCCGAACTCTTTGAAATTATCAAGCGAATCGAGCTTCCCTATGCGGAACCTGCTTTTGGCTCCAAGGAAAATAATCTGAACATCAAGAAGTCTCTGCTGTCCGGTTACTTCATGCAGGTGAGCAGGCGGCTGGGTGTGGGCTTCACAAATGCACGTGAAGCAGCCTTACTCAGGAGGATGCCTCTGCTGAGCGTACTTTCAACAAGTCTTTCATGATTGGATTTAAATAGAACTGCCATGAAGGATCAAGCCATGGTAGTATGTTAGCTTTGTCCAAAGGGACAGAGATCTTTCCACAACAGAGCAAAGCAGAATATCAGTCTCTTACCTTATTTGCCAGTGGTACTAAGGCCCAGTAAGTAGAATTGCTATCATTTCTTCCCCTTCCCCACAGCAAGGGCCATACAAACTCTAAACAGTCTTAATGGAAGAAAAAATGACATTTTGACATGGGTCTCTTTAAGGAAAAAGTAGGGTATTTACATAACAGGTTATGGTGACGATTTGTTAATTAAACCATCAAGTTTAAAGCCTTTACATTTCAGGGTATATAGTCCATGGTTACCATGCTGTTTCGATAACCAAAACATTTGCTTTATAGCTGTGCTCTCTTAACATAGTGCCTGAGATTGTTGACTGTAGCTAACATCATCACGTCTCAAAGTTTTGAACTTATGTATTTATGGCTGGCTTTTATAAAAAAAAAAATTGTTTGAATGGAGGTGGGAACATCAGGATCTGCTTTTTAAAAATATTTTTATTTATTTACTAGGAGAAAGAATGGGTGCACCAGGGCCTCTTGCTGCTGCAAACTCCAGATGCCTGTGCCGTTTTGTCTGGCTTTATGTGGGTGCTGGCAGTTGAACCTGGGCTAGCAGATTTTGCAAACAAATGCCTTTAACCACTGAGCCATCTCCCCAGCCTGATGCCAGGGTCTCTCACAGCTGCAAACAAATATCTGTCTGGCTTTATGTGGGTGGCTGAATGGAACCTGGGCCAGAATGTTTGGCAAGCAGGCACTTTTAACTGCTGAACTATATCTCCAGCCCCTCATTTCTATTTTTCCATTTTTAAACATTGGCATACAAAGCTGGATGTGGTAGCACACACCTTCAATCCCAGCACTCAGGAGGCAGTTAGGAGGATTGCTGTAAGTTCGAGGCCACCCTGAGGACTACATAGTAAATTCTAGGTCAGCCTCCACTAGAGACCCTACTTCAAAAAACCAAAAAATGATGATAATAATTGGCGTACAGAGATTTAGGTATCTTTCTGGCAAAGTTTATTTTAGTTATTCTTGTCCCTCTCTTACCCAACTCCCTCCTCGTCAGGACTCCACCCTTTACTACAGGGATATCTGTATACTTTATTTACCATAGCTAAGAACTGGAATTAGCCTGATACCCACCCACAGATGAATAATGAAAGTGTGTTATATGCACAATGGAATTCTGTTCAGAAGTATGGAAAAATGAAATTAACAGAAAAATAGGAAGACTTTGAAAGATTTATATTAAGTGAACTTAGACTAAAACCAGGTTCTTTTCGTATTTGTAGGGAATGTGGGTGAGCTCGGTACATGCAGAATGGTGACCAGGGGGAGTAGGAAGAAAGGAACTGAAGGAGGGTGGGGGAAGGGTGAGGGAAGGGTGAACAGGCACGTGATCAGAACACAGAATGGCAAGGACATTCGAGGGAGGAGAGTCAAAAGTAGCATGGGTGGAAAATTCTAGTTTTAACTCTTCTGTATAAAATACTGACTCCTATGTTTTTTCTTTTAGATTGCTCGGGATGTTGACGGGTCAGGTAACTACTTGATGCTAACACACAAGCAGGTGGCTCAGCTCCACCCCCTGTCCAGCTACTCCATCCTCAAGAAGATGCCCGAGTGGGTTCTCTTCCATCAGTTCAGCATATCAGAGAACAACTACATCAGGATCGCCTCAGCCATCTCTCCTCAACTGTAAGTCTAGTGGAGAAGCAAGGGCTTTCTTTAGAAACTACCCTAGTAGGAACAAACAATGCACTGGGTTTTACTTGAGTTATATGAAATTTATTTATGCTGGGGCCACTCTTTATGTGGGCGTTCCTACCACAGGCAGGTCTCTGTGGACGATAGCTAAAAACATCCCTTCCTCTGAACGCAGCTTAGAAGAACCGCAGTGTGTCCAAGAGGAAAGGTGCTGCAGGGGAAGGCACTGTATGCACTGACCACTAGGAGTGAGCTTAGTCAACCTTTAGAACAGATGAACCACTGTGGCTAATCGGCAGAGGGGAGGAGGGAATGTAAGGCTGAAGAGACTCTGGATATTAGCCTAAGTGCAGTGCAGTGATTGGAGTTTTAGGTAAGGATCTCTCTGTATACTTCTAAAGATCTTTAGCTGCTCCGTGGAGGAAGGACAGGAGGACAACGTTGAGAATGGAGGCTGATTCCAGGTTACTGCAGATCTGGCAGCACTCCTTGGGTGAAGTGATGGTCAAGGTAGCAACCAGAGTAACTCAGGTGTCCAGCATATGTAGCAGGGGCGGAGAACAAGTTAAGAGCACAGAGGCAAAGATACTCTGTTGTTGCCCACCCAAAGCTCTCCCAAGCCCACCAGCTGAACCCTCCCATGGTGATGGTGGCCCTATGTCCTCCACATCACCTCACACTGGGGAAGCCAACATTCTGGAAGTGTCCCTGAACTGGCTGTGTGGAAACTCCAATATTTTTGTACAAAGGCAGACTTGAGATACTGAGGGTAAAATGAAATAGCAGCTCTCCCCATATTCTCCAGGGATGGGGTGGCCCAGGTACGTCTGATTCCTATCATACCCCCAGCCTCATCTAATTTTTTTTTTTTCAAATGAACAGATTTATGGAACTGGTGCCACAATACTACTTCAGTAATCTGCCTCCCAGCGAAAGCAAGGACATTCTGCAACAAGCCATGGACCACCTGTCCCCCATTTCAGCCACGGAAAAGGACCAGGACATGTGTGAGAAGTGCCCTGATGCGGCTGAGCAGAGGTGCGCTGTTCAGTGAGCGTGGCCCCAGGAGCCTGGACGTGGTGCAGCAGCAGGTGCAGACACATGAGTCAGGCAGTGCCCGCAACCGTCCTGGAGAACTGAACTTCAAATGCGACTTTAAAATAAAAAATAGGGGTTTTTATTGCGTTCTTAAAATTACTACTTCATGCTTTTCTTCTTATTGGAACTTTTTAATCAGTCATTATTTGACCAAATTTTAAGAAAAAAAAAGTATCTCATAAATGTGTCACAGACACATGGAACAGAACCCTACATTTTGTAGAGGACTGGAATCTGAATAAAGTCATGAGTTTTTTGTAAGTCTCCACTGGGTCTTCTGGTAACTTTATAAAAACAAACCCATCACTGTCCAGGGGAAGTGGACTAGATAGATAGATGTTCTTTCAGTTTTTCCATGATTTCATTCATCTTGTCGCCTGGAATTAGCATCACAGTCCGCAAAGGCTTCATGGGTACATCATCAAAAGACCATCTGCCTCCCAGACACGTGTCACTCTCCTGCACCGAGTAGCTGAACTTCAGGGCCGCCTTCTGGAGTGAGAGAGGAGCCATGCATTCAAATGAGCACAAGCAAGATGAACCATGTCTGCAGGTGTTCATGTCAGTGAAGACTAGATGAAGCAAAGCTCAGGACGGATTAGGAAACACAAGACGCTGCTTAGCTCACTCAGACCTGGTAAGGAGGGGGCAGCTAAGTGACACGCAGTGGTGCTCTTTCTAAACTTAGAGCTCCTTGCACTCAGTCTCACACGACTCTTAGAAAACCTTGTGGTAGAAAAGTAAAATAGACTCCTAGCATTTCACTGTTAGGAGCAAATGCTGGTCTTTGCATTAGCGTAAGACCTGAGTAAGCATGGAGTTCACTCAGGCAGGTCACCTTGCCGCACATTTTCCCTAAGATGATCTACATTTTTACAAGTCCATTTTTGCAATTACTTCCTGAAAAACTAGGGAAGACAAGAACCCACACTGCTTGAGTCGGCGTCAGTCAGTGGAAATCTTAGGTGAAGCAAGTGACGACCAATTCAGTAAACCATGTTCCCCTTTCCATCAAGCTCAAGATCGCTGAGGACAGTGTGAGAAGGAATATCTGGTTTTGGTGGTTCATCACAATACAGGTCATCCACACAGAAAGGGGAGACATCCAAGCCTAAGGGCAGGCAGCAGCTCCACCTCCTCACTCACCTGCACACTGGGCAGAGGGCGAGAATCTAGTCTCGCTGCAGACATACGTTTAATCTACACAGGTGAAGCAGAGCCTCACCTCATAGAAGAACTCCTCCTCAGCATTCGCGAACATCAGCGCATCCTGCCTTTGTCTCTGCTGCCCCTTCTTGGCACTGGGTTTTCTTGCTTCCATAAACGTCTTACTAATCAGCAGGTAGGAGTGGCACTTTCCACAAGGCTTGTTCGTTCTGTGTGCCTCCACCAGTTCTTTCCTGCAAGGCACACAGATAGCTTGTCCACTGGGTAGGGTAAATCTGCCCGCAGACCAAATCCCAGAGGAAACCAATGTAGTGTCACACACAGGCCGGATGGATCATACTTCTGAAGAGTATGACGAATCTTGAGTTTATATACAGACAGCCGCTAAAAAACGAGTCACTGCTTTGTGCAAAGTTAAAAATAAATAAAAACCTTAACTTAAAACAATGTACATTTAACCAAAGTGTCCAAAGGCACACAGCCCCAGCCAAGGTCACTACAGCATGGACAGGGGCATCTCATCCCTAGTTTGAGACTAGTTTCCGACACACCCTAGTTCTAGATTAACAGTGGGATGGCAATGAAATAGTTTTTTCCTTTTAAAAAGTTAACACCAGCCTGTGCACCTGCTGCTTCTAAATGAAAGCATGAAGAAACTCAGAACAATCCACTTCAGCTCCTCACCCTCCAGTGAGAGAGCTCCTGCTGTTTAGAAAAACAGAGCAAGAGCAGGAAGAGGACCTGAGCAGCAGATGAGGGTAAGGGTGAGAAACCTGCAGAGCTCCAGGCAGGCAAAGGGAAATGGCCACCTGAAAGTCCCACATCCAGGCCAGGACAACCCCAAACCAAGTGCCCGAGCTGAGAACGCTATTCTGTCCCGGGCTTGTCTGGACTTCACCCCTCTATGCTACAGAGCACAAGCACACTGAACTTGCTTCCACCCAGGCTAACGTTACTGTGAAGGCTTAGCAGCCTTACTGGAGCTGCTGGTGCAGGGGCAGGGCGATCTGTGGAGGCACGTTAAGGAATCTTTCGCTCAGTAGCAAGCCCACAGGCTTGCTGGTGTCGTTTAGCAGCTTGTCCAGCTGTTCAACCTCGCTCTTTTCACAGCTCTTCTCGCAGGAGCTTAGCACCAACTCTTTAATTTGCTCGGCACACGGGGTTCCCTAGGAAGCAAGAAGGCATGCTGCTGTCTCACAGAGAAGGGGAGCTGCCTCTGTCTCAGAGCCTTTAAAGTGTGCTGTGTCTTCAGTGTTGACTGCTCAAGCATTTCCCAAGTTACTACATTACTACACCTGCTTGGTTACCATCCCATGATTGGAGGAAGGACGGGTTAGCTAACACTCACGCTAGAACAGCACTCCTCCATCTCAAAAACCCCTGGGGAGTTTGTGTTAAAGACTTAGCATAGCTTGCACCTTCCTCCTGACATAAACTAGCTGGCACAGATTTTATTATGTCTGAGCCAATGAAAAACCCTCCTAAGTGCCCCCCCAGCTCTGGAAAGCAGCCAGCCTCTGAGCACCCACACCACACGAGAGCCAAGATGCCAGCTGCCGAGACCCTTGCAAACAGATCCTACTGAACACCAGGTGGTGCACAGGGCACAAACGATTCCAAGCAAAACAACCCTGAAAAGGGGAAACCATGCAAGCCGTGTGATAAGAGCTAATACCATGGTCTGACCACCCACTAAATAGAAGCAACTGTGTCCACAATAACCATGCCACCCAATGAAACTAACCTTTCTTTCAGTTAAGTTTAAAAGGCTTATAAAGCCAAAAATCTCATCTTCATCCACGTCATCGTCGCTGTCTTCTGAAACATTTGACTGCTGTTTTACAAAGAAAAGAGCATCTCAACTGTCTGGTTGGAAAGATGCCTGACCGAGGAATCAAGGTCCTGTCTAGCTCTTCACTTTTCAAGCACAGCGTTTGTTTTCCTGCCACCAGCGCCCAAGCTTCACACCCCTTCTGACTTCTCTCTCTATGTTCTGGAACATTCTGGAAGCGTTCATCCTGCTCTGAGTTTCTTTACAGACAGGCAGTGCTGCCCTCGCCTTCGTTTGCAGAGACAACAGCACAGCAGTGAGGTCCAGTGTCTCCACAGATGCCCCAAGGCACCCAGGACGCAGTCTCCCCCGACAGTGACCTAAACACTACTTAAGCGCCCTCCACGGAGACCTCTGTGCCTGCAGCTCAGGTACACGAGGGAAGTGACATGATCGTCAAATGCTATACTTCCCCTGGTTCTTCAAACAGAACTCTTGTAGGACCCAGCCTATGTCCCTGGCCCAGAGTCCTAGCTAGACGCCCAATGTTCCTTGCCAGCCATGAATCAGCCACCTGCAACTGACTCCTTCAGTCCCCTATTGCACCTCCCTAGCTAACCTGACAGAGCAGGAGCAGAGAATCTTCCCCGCTGTAAGCTGAGTGCTGTCTGCGGAAACCTACGATGCTAACTAAACTGTGGTGAGCAGGGAGCCCAGGGCTCCAGCAGGGCCTCATTTTTGTTGAGGATCCTGTGACTGACAATGGAGGCAATCCTTCCTCTTCCAAATGCTCCTTCCTACACCCCTCCCAAAGCAATTCCTTTCAGACTCCCCTCTGGCCTGCACTGTCAGTGTTACCAGGACGACTGTCCCTGCCCTTCCTCAGCAATCCCAATGTTTCAGTGAAGTCGCAGGAGATGACTGGTCTCCAGAGCTCCGGCTGCTGCTCGCACCTCACCTGTGAGCATGAGCCCACTCCCAGCATGCCCCCCCCATGTTTGCTCCAGCCAGAAACCTGGGAGTCATCCTTGACAGTTTCTCTCACACTCAGAGCACCCCCTACCCAGTCACAGCCCCCGTCTCGTGGGTCCTCTGCGGCTGGGGTCACTCATGGGCTTCTGACCAGTCCTCCCGAGCCCTTCCTTGCAGAACTCCCAGAGTGAAAACACACACAGCTGTCCGTTACCTTAATCACACTCCCAATATGGTTCTGTTGGATCAAGAGATCTGTTAGCTCTGCCGTGTTCACAGGGCTCTTTAGGAAAAGCTAAAAGGAGAAAAAAAAAATTAAGATCAAAGTATAATTTCTAATAAACTTTGATTCCCTTATTCAAATAATGAAATTTTAATGACCTGACCAAGATGATCTAGAAAAATAAGTACAAGAGAAAAGAAAAGCCCAAGAGAACCGACAATGAAGGTTAGAACACTCCAGAAAAGAGACAGTCCCTGGTAACAGTGAGGCGTGGCAAGCAGGAGGAAGAGGAGGAAGAGGAAGGTGAACACAGGGACAAGGAACTTGGTAACGGGCTCAATGGATGCTCGCACGCTGGAGAACAAAGCAGTGTTACTTGGGGAAAAGACCAATGCAGCCAGAAGATGCAGTGGATGGCCATCATCTAAGAATTGTGCAAAACGTGCTGACCCACCACGCTGGGATGTGAATGCTAGCTCAAGGGTCGAGTTTCAGGACCTCATGGGGGAAGGGTCAGCCCTGGGGAAGAAGACAGTTCTCTCAGCCAAGCACACAGGTGGAATCTGGGATTTCCTAGGAGACAGTACCTGCTGCAGTAACTTCTTGATGCCGTCGTGGTCCTGATCTGAGATGGAATAAGCTTCAAAATCCACATTCACTTCCTGTAAAGACCAAGCCAACAGGTCAGCACGATTGCTTGCTGAGATTATTCAGGATTATTTATCATGTCGGTTTCTCTTTTTCCTCCTTTCTGTCTTTTCGGGTGTTTAGGTCTATTCTCCATTGGTCACCTACACAAGGTGCCAAGGGGGGGGCAGCGACATGGTGAAGCCCCATGAGCCGGTGCTGGGAGAGGAAGTGTGAAGGCAAGAGGTGGTGAAGTTAGACAAAGATGCTGTCCGAATGATCGCAGGGGTCTAGTCAGAGAGCCAGGAGCGGCGGTGTCAACCTGGGACCCTCCAGAGACCATCTCAGAAGAAGATGACGAGGGAGGGGAGAAAGGAGAGCAAACACTGCCAGGCCCCCACCAGCACAGCAGACATTGCAGGGCATTCATGCCACTTCCTCAAGGCGACACGAAGCCTGGAGGAACCAAGCGCTCCCTCGGTGAGTGGATTTCACAGGACGACAGTCTCAGCCTGAATGAGTCTCTCCTGGTAAAAAGGTACTACATAAAAATGGTGGCACACATCTTTTTTTTTTTTTTTTTCCGGGTTTTCAAGGTAGGGTCTCGCTCTAGCCCAGGCTGGCCTGAAATTCACTATGTAGTCTCAGGGTGGCCTTGAACTCATGGTGATCCTCCTACCTCTGCCTCCCAGTGCTGGGATTAAAGGCGTGCGCCACCACGCCCGGCAAACAAATTTTTTTTTTTTATGGTGGCACACATCTTTAATGGCAGCACTCAGGAGGCTGAGGTAGGGTCACCCTGAGCCTCGAACAAACATCTCCCAGAATTGCCTGGGTGTGCGGTGCAGCTCTGCATGATTCCCTTAGAAGAGCCTGCGGATCCCAGCACTCAGGAGGTGCAGACGGAAAGATGGGGTTAGCCTGGGCTACTCGTGGGCTCAAGGTGACGTAGCACAAACCTGTCTCAAAATAGACAGACAAGGAGGAAACATTCCGTAAAGCAGACGTGGAGTAGAATACAGAGAGAGAAAAACGGAAAGAGCAGCACCACGTCTGCCTGCCTGGCACACAGGCCCTGGGCGAGATGCCTGGTACCGCCAAGCAATAGAGCTGCATTTGACTTCAGTAGTATCAGCCCAGCCCTAACTTTATCCTAAGAGAAGATAAGACAGGAAAGCCGCCCAGGTGTTCAGGCAGGAGTGGATGGAGGTCGGCACCAGGGCAGAACCTAGCTTCTGAAGGAAAGTCACAAGACTCACTGAAGGGTGGGGTGGGACGGAGGAAAGGATCAGAGACACCCAGGATGGGAGGAGGCAGGGGAGCCTGGGCTGAAGTGAGGAGAGGGAGGGTAGAGGGAAAGAGAGAGGGAAAGAGGGAGGGAAGGGAAGAGGGAGGGAAGGGGAGAGAGGAGAGGGGAGAGGGAAAAGGGGAGGGAGGAGAGGAGAGGGGAGAGAGGAGAAGGGAGAGGGAAGGGGG
>PVHP010038360.1:0-16892 GCA_004024765.1 Zapus hudsonius | reverse complement strand
ATATATATATATATATATATATATATATATATATATATATATATTAGTTCATAGGGTGATAGTGAGTTAGCCTCGTATATTAATATGTTGTATATTGAAAAACAATGCTATATAACCTTACAAAACAGAAGTGAAAGAGCAATTTACTCAAGATTCTTTTTTACTGTCTTCACCTTTATTTCTATGTGGCCACTTAAGAACATGGACAAGTTCCATATTGCCATCTGGTGTCAATGAAGGGAACCGCTTCCTTTATGCAGCCTCAGCTAGGATTTCATATCACGAAGGACTTCTATATGGTTATATAGTATATTTTATCTTTACCTTTAAACATATTTTTGAGTAAAATCAATTATTATCTTTCATCAGGGAAGTGAAACTTACATTTAGGCATTTAAATCAGTTTGCATCTATGCATTTTTTGTACTTTAATTTTTTGTATATATGTGTCTGTTTGGTGTGCTTGTGTGTATGTGTGTTCATGTGTGTATGTGGGGGGGGGGCGTGATGATGTATATACCAGCACATATGCTTATGTGTGCACATGCTTATAGAGGCCACAGGTTGATTTCAGGTGTATTCCTTTAACTATCTCCACCTTTTTAAAAAAATTAATTAAGCTATGACTTTAGTGCATGTGTGCACTACTACATGTAGGTGCATGTTTGTGAGTGCAAATGTGTGTGATGTGTTTGTGAGGGTCAGAGGACAACTTTCAAGAAGGTCCTTGCCTTCCACCTCATTTGAGGCAGGATCTCTCTCAGTTGCTTGCTACTCCTTTTTGAGCTTCTTGGAAGTTATTTGTGCCCACCTTCCTTTTCCCTGTAGATGCCCCTAGGTTACAAAATCCTGATTTCCAAAATCAGGTATTCAGTGTTGCTCTACAAATTCTTTGTTACTGAGCCATTTCCCTAGCCAGGGAACGTATTACTAGAGACAGATTAGCACTGAACTAAGAGTGTGTGGATTCAGCTAGACTAGCTACCCAGCTTACCATACAGAGCCTTCTGATCCCCCCACCTGAGCACAGGTAAAACGGTTGTGGACCACCATTCCTTCCATTTGCTTACGCACTAAGAATCCAATCTCATGCCCACACGCTTGTATGCCAAGCACTTTCCCATTGAACAATCTCCCTGACCCCTATATTCACTGTTTAAATAGGAAACAAACTTCATTGTCAACTTTTATAAAAAAAAAAAAGTGATAGTTCAGGATACATTCCTTCAAATCTTATACTTTGAACTAAATTTCCATTGCTCTTGGGCTGATTTGCAAATGCAAAAATAATGAAAGCAGCCACAGACATTTGTTACCAAATTTGGCATTAAGGGTGTACATGTAAATAGTTGGATTTCGAAGTCAGACATAAGCATTCATGAAACACCATAGAGCAATGGGAGCAGTGTTTTCTCACACTCTCGTTTACGGTTGATGATCCCTTGTCATAGCATAGTGAGCTCTATACACTGTTAATTATGTTTATGGCTCTATTGAAATTTCATGCATTTTCCTCTATAAATTCATACTCTGGGTTTTCTATCCTGTAGTGTCTTTTACTTAGTAAATGTTTCTTTGTTATTTAAATCATTTCATTCTTTGCTTATTCTCTCCTCATTTTCTCAGTCATATGATGACCAATACTCTTGTCTTCAGTCACATTCTTCTTATATTGTATGCACTAATGTTTCAGTTAAAAACAAATATGCTCAACCACTTCTAGGAGATCCCTGTAAAGCTAAGATTACTATTTTCTCACCTTATTTTAACAGATACCACTACAAATTAAGCCTTGAAGTCTTTTTTAATATATATTTATTGTCCATAATGAGTTACATTATTTAGTGGGCAAACAATGAGTTGTTATCCCCAATTTCCCACATGCTCCCCCCTCCCCATCCTCAATCAGCCATTCAACTTGGAGAGGCCTCATGGGAACCACTTTTTAAGGATGAAGGTGATGTGATGCAACACTCATTCTCATTTTCAACTTTCTTCGAATACATTAATAACCACAGTGTTCATTTTAGTCACACCACTTAGGGAAATTGTAACTGAGGTTGGAAGCATAATTGAATTCTGAGTTTAAACGCTGGCCCTCATACATCGTGTGGTTCTACAGTTAGCAGTGTGCAACAACCTTAGACCAGAGCAACGTGATAGACTGAAGAATACCAAATGAGCCCATAGCAAATAACAAACATCTGAGGTTTTTTGAAAACATGCAATCTTGATGTATTTTATTTTCAAATTATCCAAAGAATGGTCACAAAAATGATTTATGAAACTCTAAATAAGTAGCACATGCCAAAAAATGAAGAAAAGTATTATTTATGACACATACTCAAAGGATGATTAAATATCAGTGTGAGCACCAGAAACAAAGAAATGCCTCTTAAAAATGATCCCAATGTTATATTTGGAATGTATTATTGAATTAGGAGACATTATAAGTAGATGACTCAAATATGATGGAATGGGGTCAAACTACCTTCTGTAGTTGGGGTAAAGAGGGAATACTGGGACATGAGGAGAACTATTTACCTATATCCCTAAAACAACATCAGCAAAACATCACATTGTTCCCTTAGCATTACTTACAGAACTATTGAAATGATAAAAAAAGATGCAAGTCCTTCTCTATGTGTGCTTTCTATAAAACAGGAATCTTTGGTGAAAGCACCATATGCTGCAAAGTCTCCTGTATCCCATGGGTCAATATTGGGGGGGATGCAAGCCAACACAGGCCAGGGATGTGTAGTTGAAGGAAGGTGGGTGGATGTCAATCCCAATATTTGCCGCTACAGGTCATGAGCATCAAGAAGTTAGCTGGGATGGTGGAGAAATAATAACCAATTATAGACAATATCAGGGTCATGTGACAGATCCCTATTACAAAGAGAGTCCTCCAGAGTCTATTGGAATAAGTCTCAGGACACAAAGCTATGAAACAGATGTGTTGAATCACTGATGATATACCTAAAAATATACAATTAAGACAATCAGAGCAGACCTGTGAGACCTTGCCAAACTGCTGCTTTGCAAAGTTATAACATGGATTTAAGGACATGAGAAATTACAAACCATATTTTTTCTGATGAAGCTAGGTATAACTTTAATTATTTCCCAAACCTTGCCAATGCTATTGTTGCATGAGCCATTATTTATGAGAACAAAGGAATAACCATGAAGAAGAGGCACATTTGAAGAACAACTTCGTTTATATTTTGTTTATATTTTGATACTAAGATCTAACAATGACTGCATATGAATGCAGAAGGATGTATCACGATTCACTTTAATGTAGAGCATACTGTAAAACTGTCTTTATTCAGAGAAAGTACCACATAATGAGAAAATAAGACTGGAGGTAATGGAAGCTATATAACTGTCATTGAATTCATGGAAAAGCAAGAATGAAACCATGTTAGCAATCAGCTTCCATGTGGCTTTGAAAGATGCCCATAGAGCAAGATAAATTACCTGCACATGTATATATAAAAAAGGAGAATCTGAATGTGTTTTATCCAACTGATAAAATACTTGACCCTCAGGGAAATGTCATTCAAGTCTTTCTATGATGGAATGCTGTATTTCCCTGCAGTTGCTTTCTGATTGATAATATTAATGGTGACACGTGATCAATTTTACATCCAAGAGATGGTTTTACTGTATGTTTATAATGATGAGGAAGCTGCACACATATTCCAAATCAACTTGGGATGTAAAAGCAGTAGAATATATTCCAAATGTCTATTATCTATTATCCAAAGGATATAAGCTGAAAACACAGCTAAAAATAAAGGATGGCACATTGGAAACTTTCCATCACTCCCATCAGCTCTGTCTTTGCTGAAATAATTCAAGCTGGAGTTAGCCATCCAAGACATCATTTACATTCTTGAACTCACTCAGTGAATGCTCATGTATAATCAACCTAATTCCTAAGAATATTTTAAAGGCATAATGACACTGAATATTTTAAGGCAGATCATATTACTGTACTGTGTTGCAATGCCATAACACCTTTGAAATTAGATTTACGGGTCACTAAAATTCATTATTTAAAGATTAGATGTCTCTGTCACAGATCAGCACTTTATAGATGAGGATAGGCTATCAATCTAGACAAAGAAGCTTATTTAATATTACAGAACACAGCCAACCCAGAAGGAAAGGTTATTGTTATGTTTAGACATTATATCTGTCCTTTGAAATGTGTTTATAATGGCTTACGTTTTATCTTTCTCCACTCCAAAATGAAGAGTGGTTTGCAAACACATTTCCAGCTTTAAGGAGGATCTACATCAGTCTTCTCAGTATGATTAGCTAGACTTTCCTTATCCTTTCAGGCCTCCCATTATAACATGCTTCCTATTTGCCTCACCTGGCTATTTCAAACACACTGTGTTCCTTTTCAAGCAATGTTTTTTTTCTTTTATATTATCCTTTTCCAGGAAAACTTTTTTACAAATTAGAACCTGATTTATACACCATTAACTTTGCAGAATCTTCCTTTGACTTTCACACAACAAGGTTTGATGAGCCTAAAAAATGAGTGATTTTCCCAAACTTTCCCTATGAAAGCACAAGTCACCATGACCCTTTTAGTTAGCAAAATTTAACCAGAAGTTAATTTTTATTAGTACTAGATAGATAGATTATTGGTAGATGATAGATAGACAGACAGATAGATATACAGACAGACAGACAGATAGATGAAAGATAGATAACTGACCTATCACCAAGGCCACACACAACATAATGGAATCTTTTTTGGATGCCCTTTCTCGGCTGTGTGAGCTTTGTTTTATGCTCCTGAGCTGAGCAGACAGATTTCAGATGGGCTCTCTGATTAAATGATTGCCTCTGTATGCCTTCATTTCATTCATTAGATTCTTTTGTATTTTAGTAATATTTAAATCTTGGAAAAATAACTATTTCATAACTATTTATCATAGTAATCTACCGGATTATACACAAAATCTATTCTCCCGCTATTGCTCAACATACACCTAACATTACACTAAGCTTCCTACCTCAGTGAGAAGTTGCAGATTGCAAAATGTGACATAAAAATATATGAGATTCCATTTAGTCTTCATCATTTTTCAGATATAGAAAGTGAGGGACAGAGAAGAACCTTGACCCTAGTCCCTTGGTTATTTATAATGAAAGCTTAGATTAGCATTTTCAGACCTACACTGAACTAGAGTAGGCTAGCATGATTTTCTTCTTCTACTTACCTTTTGTTGGTTTGTAATATGAAATGTGTATTAATCACTCGATATTTCTAAAGCATATTCTTTTGCACACCATTGTAAATGCTCCTTATTTAAATTTTGATGTAAATTAATTCTGATATTTCATAGGTTATATATCAGCTCAAATTAAATTCCATTTTATATTTAATTATCAGAATACTTTCTCTTATATTGTCTTCCCTGAACTAATTTGAAAAATACGAAACATTAGGGGGATGGAGAGATGGCTCAGTAGTTAAACGTGCTTGCTTATAAAGCTTGATGGCTCAGGTTCAATTCTCCTGTACACACATAAAGCCAGATGCACAATGTGGCATATATGTCTGGAGTTGCAGTGGTAAGAGGCTCTGGTGTAGCTATACTGACTCTCTGTCTTTCTCAAATAAATAAAAATAAATAGATAAAAAATAAAAATCAGTTCTATCAGCCATCACAGCTACAATGTATTTCTACAAATCCAAGACTTCTATTACCCACCACAGGTTAGTATTGAACCATAAATTACTTTTCACAAACCCCAAGTCTCTTAAAGTTTTGTCTGACTTTGTTTTTATTTTGTTTCTTCTTTTATTGGAACTTGAAGCCTGGAAGCCTGTGAAACACTATGGACCACTGGTTAATTTAGTCATGTAATTGATGCTGCACACATGTCTTTATGTAAGCATCTCCTATATATTTCAAAATGAATTAGTTGAAGGGAAATGTGAGCAGCACTGTTCCCTGTTCTAGAAGTCCAGGCAGAATAAAAGGAGAAAAAGAGAAAGCTAGGTAAGCACCATCATCACGCATCTCAGCTTCCTATCCACCATGACAGAAAGAGCTTCTATCACTCATGTTTGTCTCCATGAAGTACTACTTCATGGCCATCACTAGCAGCCCTGTACTATGGACTGAACCCTCTGAAGCCATGCACCAACATAATTCATTCCTCTCTGAAGTTTTATTTATTTTTTGGTCAGTTGTGTTTAATGGTGAAGCTAATAAAGATACAACCTCATTACTGTTAATAATCCTAGTACACTGTGTAATTAATCCGTAGACTACTTAGTTTTATAAGTATTTCTAGCCTCTTCCAATAACCAAATCAACCAACAATGTATTTCTCAGGGTTTGACAACTCCAGTAAGGAATTCATAAATATAGTCAAAACTCAATTGTTTCCATTTTTTTCTCCTAGTTTTTATTTAGAATTGCTTTGTTGCTTTTCGGAGCCATTCAATTAATGTTCTTGGCAAGTTTACTTATGTCATTTGTGCTGTTAATTCCAAAGGCCAAGTTTAAGCGCTTGAAGTCTGTATCAGTAACATTTGAGACAGATGATCACTTCTTTAGGAGTAGGTTCAGCTATCTTGGCAGAAAACATTTCTTTCTCTACATAACCATCACATTTCAGTATCCTTCCTCCTTTTTCATCTTATGTACTGCTTGTGATTGCAGTGATTCAGGGGTTACAACCTTGTTTTCCTCTATTCTTATTGATCTTGTTATTTAATCCATGCACTACATGATATTACATACCACCTACAAACTGATATTTATTCTTTCCATTTTTATGTCTCTTAAGATTTTTCCTGTCATTTCATATTCACAACAGTTTATTAAGTGACTATTGATCAATTTATTAAAGAGGTATTTTTTGCTCTTTTTCAATTTCTGATTTTTAAAGGTAAACTATCTTAAACCAAACACGTAAATTATCCTCCTTGAAAAATTAATCCTTCTGCAATATTCTTATATTCAAAATATTCAATATATATTCAAAACTTTCCTCAAGACAAAACCCTGATAATTACTTTGCTTTCTCTTTTTTCTTCCATACAAATATTTTTTCAGCAAAATGTATAGTCTCTTAGAAGCTATCTTTACAAAGAAATCATTTGTAATCAAGATAACCCTATTCCTAATTATCACAACTCTACACTCTGTGTTCACTGAATAAATTTCAAATTATGTGAAAGACAGTACTTTACATAGGCTGACACTACCTTACCTTTCTAACTTGCTTTATATGACCTGTCTTTTTCACAATGTTGTGTGAATCAAACAATAAAGTTGCCATAGTCCTACTTTATATTGATATATTCACTATCTATAACCAGCAATGGCTTCATCCATGCCTTCTAGATGTCCACCTTGGGAAGAAGGCTGTGCTTGTAGCTCAATCCTGTCAGTGACTATATCAAAGTTATGATTAGTTTATGTCCCAACAAATGCTTGATAAATAAATTACAAAGAGAAAAAGAGCATGAGTGACTGGCATGAAGACCTATTACTTGTTTTTACCAATTTTTTTTTAGGTGTAGATCCCAGATCATTTGCTTAGCTACCCAGATAGAACAGGGCACAATCACCCTCTAGTAGAAGTGTCTGGGAAAATAGATATATGAGATAATTGTTTTGTGAGAATAATATGCCTTTGTTAATCCAGTTATCCAAGCTAAGAAAGTATTTTGCTAAGAATGTGTTTAGATTTGCAGTGTGTGTGTGTTATGTTACTTTGTTACTTTGTAACATACATGTCATATGTGAAAGAGACAAAATATTTTCACTGATTTGAGAATCCTCTAATTTCTGTCAAACATAGTGCATACACAAAATACATAACATGTTCTGATTATTGCATTTTCTACCCCCCCAGAAGTTTCTACAAAGGTAACACATGATATCTTCAACTATTCATTTAAAAAAAATCTTGAGATTACAATTTTCAATGACCATCTCTCTGAGAATCAAATGTTCCTCCAAACAACCTTAAAACAATCCACTCATACATCTGTTTCATCCCTTTTAATCTACCTCCAGAGCATATTTAATTCTCTAACACAATGTGATGGTTTGAATGTGAATGTATGCCCCCATTGCCTCAGGTAATTTTTGATTAAGTTTAAACTTCCTGATTAAGTCTCCAGCATCTTGCTGTTGGGATCCAATAACTGGGGATGGATCTGATTCCAGCTCAAAGTTGTAAAGAGCAGTTTGAGCTCTGATGGGGTTCTTGTTGTCAGCTGGTGGTGGAGTTTTGCTTGCTGATGCTGTTTATGTTTGCATGTATGGAAATAAGCAGCTTCTTTTACCATGGATAGAACTTCCCCTGGATCTGAAAACCTGAAATTGATATTTTCCTCTCATAAACTGTGTTTTTTTTTTGGGGGGGGGAAGTTTGTCCCTGCAATGTGGAGCTGATACAACGCACAGCCAATGGGTTATTTATACATTTGTTTTATTAAATTGTCTCTGTTTTATTTAACTATATAATGCATCCTATCACTTTAGAGTTCAATGAGTCCTATTATTTGATTAGCACCACATTCATGGTATTTTCCCCATTTTTATAACATATTTTTATATGTAAGGTCAGTGTATGTCTACCCCATGGAAGTACTGTCATTTGTAAAAGACAGTGCATCCAAGAAACCACTTTATGTCTACCCACTAACTCCGGCCAATATTAGAGCTCAGAGAACTAAGCACAGACCTCCAGATTGACCTGAAGCAGTTCAAGAAGAGGATGTCTATTTTCTCCCTCTTAGCTTCTACAAACAAACCAAAATGTAAAATAGCTATATTAGTTTAGGAATACAATCACAATTGTGAAAGTTAGAAGTAATTGAATCATTAATGCATCCTAATTATATAAACTATAAAAATTCTTATGATGTATAGTTTTGTTTATAAAATCTCTTATATATATTTTTTTCCTCAAGTTTTAGAAGAAAACTTCTTATATGCTCATTTCTATTTTTAATGTATTTTGTTACTTTAGCAATATTTTATCTTCTGAGATTTGATGAGCTCAGGCACATACAGTTTATATGGTGGTAGATATATTTCTGATAATATCAATTTCATTTGGGATAATCAGATCTTTCAGCAAGCAAGATAGATGAAAGCTATATATTATTGAGTTATAATGGTGTTGTGAATGACAAAGAGAAAATTATAAAAAAAGTTATGTTCGTAATTGTCCAAATGTAACATTTTAGGATAATAAATAATGAAACTAATTTTATTTAGACTTTAAAAGTATTTCAACTTGTTTCCAAATTAGTATCATAATTGATGCTTGCTTTATATGATTTAATCACTTGAGCTCACAAGGATGGAATACCTTTGTAAACCTAGCAATAGAAACATTGTACAATGTGAGCAAAGAAAGATTAGTATCTTGGCCACCCAAAATAGCATCATGGCATGGAGAATCGAGAGAAGAAACGAAATTCACCGTAGCTCTTTGCCTCACCACACATCTATTTAACTCATGGTATGAGTCACACATTCCTTTATGTCCTTGGCACATAGCAATGGATATAAGTACAAAAATGTTAGCCTCCGATGCCATTCAATGAACTGAAAATGGTGAGAGACATTAATAGAAAAAAATAAAAATAACATTTGGGAAGATAGTTGAGGCTAAATACACTATGTGTGTGGCAAGATTTCTGCTGAACAAAACAAATTACACAACACGTCTAGAATTACTCACTGCCTTGGGGAAATACAAAATGGAACACAAAGAAGTGAGAAAATCACTGAAAACTACAATCATAACAACTACGTGAAAAAAAATGATATTGAAAAAGAGGAACTCAGTATATTGCAATAGAATCAATCCCATGCAGCACAGAAATTAGATTTCCCAGGAAGCAAGGCAGGAAAAAGCCAAATGTCAGGAAGGAAAATGATAGGCCAGGTTCAATCATCCATTTCATGTAGCCTGTCTCCCTTTAATCTTCAGAATACATGTCTTTATCTGAATGAAGCCATACAAGTTAAACAAAATTTAACCAATTAAAGAAGTGACTAAATATTTCACCTAACATGAAAAATGGACTTCACACCCAATGACAATTCACAATAAAACATTACATCATAAAAATATTTATATGTATTTTCCATGAATATCATATTGACTAGAAAATGAAGCTGTCATAAAAATAATCTAAAAAAGGTTAAGAAAACTTTAATATAGACTGTATTCATATTGGAAGGCTTTTCTCTTTGAATGTTGCATGTTCTATGGAGTTGCAAACATTATTAATTATATTTCATATGCAACTTAGATATCTTATGTTCGCTATAGCAAAACATTAGTCAAACTCTGTGTTATTAACAGAAGCACCAAATTCAATTGATAGAATTGATCACTGTCTCTCATGAGACTAACTCTGACGTCTGCTCACTTATCTACATGAAACTAGCTTATTTTAGAATGAGTGGATGAGGTGCACATTTATATGCGATATTAGTTCCAGTTCTTTAGTTCTTTTGTACTCCTAGTAATGATTCTTTTAATAAGAATATTAAAATCTCCTCAACTGACTTCAACTATTTAGCAGAAAGCTAGAGAAGCCAAAATTTGCCATATGTAAGAAAATTATTTTAAAAATTGACCAGTGTGGACCATTCTACTAAAAAAAGAAGAAATGTTTATTAATTTTTATTTACCTATTAAAATGGTAGGGTAAATAATAGCTTAAAACATTCCTCAATGACTGTTTACTTTATTCCTAAATAATATATCAAATAAATGTACTTTAGCTATATTATATGCTGTTAATTATTAGATATTTGAATAAATTTAGTCCAAAGCAATGAAGATATAATTTCCCTTTAGATTAATAAATCTCAGTAAGTTTATTCTTTTGGTGAATTTCCATTAGTTTAGAAATGATCTTCTGAAATTGCTGAGCAAATTATTTGGTAGTTTCTATTTCTTGGGATAAGCATTAAAGGATTCTTAATGATTAATGTAATTCATCATGTTAATTATTAACTAGCTTTAACCACTGCATATTTGGATCTAATCTAATAACAATTGCATATTGAGATTTGTTTATGTGAAGAACACGTATTAAATAAGATTTCTATTTCTTTCCAATTATTTATTTTCATCTGGAAAATCAAGACACGATTTTGTGCTATGTAAATCAAAAATATTTTCAGTACTCTTACTTATTAAAATATCCAATTTCAGGACTTCCATTTATAGTTTAAACAGCAAACAAACAGATGCAAAACAACACTTTGATTCCCAAGAAATACTTATCAATTTGGCTACTTCTTTTAAATTTCTCACTCAGAAACAAAAATAACTGAATATTCAACTATTTTCCACTGAGTAATGCTTCCATGTTAATGCTATTGAGTGTATTTGCAAACAATACCTAGAAAACTATTTATTTCTGAAAAGTAAGTCAACAAAGATACTTATAAACTAGTTTATGTTCTCCTTGGGTATATACCTAATGGATCTTGAGTGATGTTATCTGGTTGGTAATAATGTTGCTATTATTTTATTAAATACTATTTAATATTTCAATTAATTACTAATGTAACCATGTGAACTAAAATCTGTGGTTTTTAATGTATATATTCTCTTGCATAAATTATATGAAATATAAATTTTATCTTAAATACACATGGTAAGAAATTATGTATTTTCATTATGATTTTTTTCTCTCTTTTTTTTAAGGTAGGGTCTTACTCTAGCCCAGGCTGACCTGGGACTCACAATGTACTCTCAGGATGGCCTCAAACTCTTGGCAATCATCCTATCTCTGCTGCCTGAGTGCTGGGACTAAATTGTGCACCACCATTCCAGGCTATGTAATAAATTTTGATTGAATTTCTAAAATCAAATTTTAGTTTCTAAAATATCTAAGTAGGATAGGAATTTTAAACATTTGGAAAGATTAAAGTTAAAAATTGTAGGATTTAGACTCCAGAACACAATTCAGACAATATACAAGGATTAGGAGAAGAAGTGTTAAATACTTCTGGTAGAGTACCAAGACTTGGATATATAGCGAAAGAGCTGTTCCACACTGTGTCGGTCTGCTCATGGTGTTAGTGCTATCCCACTCACTTATTACATAATCAAAGAACAATATATTGATGCTAGTATTGAAAATGAGCTAGTTTATTCTCATTTTTTAACTTACTAAATTTCCTATTAATTTTTGGTTTATTTTAGTTAATCTAAAGAAATCTCACTTAGACTCAGTACTTCTCTTATTCAGCCCACTTCTTTTTGCTCTTTAAAATTTTACATTCTTTATTGAGCATAACAGTTTTCTTCAGCCACTATATTCATTTTAAAATTGGCACTCTGGCCTTTAAAACAAGAGCATATTTGATAATCAATATGGTGAGGTTATATTTTTGGATGAAATGGCCTATAAATTTATTTATCAACACCAACAACTATATTCTGTGCACCCTGAAGGAAGCAGCAACTTTTATTAGGGTAATATATCATGAGAGTAACTGAAGGGCCCAGTAGGATAAGTATAATTGAGATCACAGTGTAGAATGGATGCTTAGACCAAATAAGGCTGTGTTTGTCAGCCGAACTTCTCTGTAGTTGTAGAGTGAGACTGGGCATCTTGGAGTACTGAAGAAAGCTAATGGAGCCCCATGAGTACCCTTCCTAAACGAAGAAACGACAAGACAAATGGGACTAGGGACCCCAAAGTTATGCGTAGAAAGACCAATCTCTGATGAAGCCAATATTTATCACAAGCTGAACACACTTTAAGATTGATGTCTCCAGCAGGGCCCTCAAGGCTTACAGGACCACTTTCGCTCACTGCTATGAGAGCAACATAAACCTGTTTTATGGGTGACATCAGCTATTCTTCATCCCTGCCAAAGATATCCACTGTGCAGGAATAGTTTCCTTCTCTGAAAATAGGGGCTCTGCGTCTATTCACTAAAAGTTATCATGCAAGTACAAAAACTTTGAGAATAGCAGTTCTCGAGAATGTGATCTTCCAGAAAATCATTACTAAAGACATATTCTTTCAAACACAATATGAAGCATAAATGTTAATAAGAAAGGCACAGAAACTATGTTATTATTGATAAAATATCTATTTAATTTCTAGAAAAATCATAAAACTAATTATGGGCTTGTGATGGTGTGACTGTTGAGGAAGCTATAAAGTAACTTTAACAACTTTACAGATAATTTTCTATTTGCAAGCCCAGTTTTAAAGCCACTTTTTCCAATTATAAAAATCAGATATTAATTATTTGGCATATTCAAATTCAAACATGGTTTCTAAGCTAATAATTTTGTCAAAAAATTAAAAAGCAAAGGAAATAAATTTTTCCTATTAGTTGCTGCATAAAACTTTAGTCTATACTGAGTATTATTTTTCCAAATAGTGACAAAAATGATATTTTAATATAATACATAAATTATAGAATTTGAGTTTCTGAAGAATATGTTATCATTGATTTTAAAATACCTTAAATTATCTTTTATATTCACTACTCATATTTCAAATGTAGGTTAGGTGAATTTAAGAATATAATTATCAATCTAAAAAATCATAATGAATTCTGTAAAAAGTTGAAAAGAATTACAAAAATTGACTAACATCTTTATTTTTAATGCTTTTGAAACTATTATAAGTTGATATCTTGTTTCTAATACCCAATAACCAGAACTCAGTGTTGTTTGAAATTATGATCTGACCAAAGCCAATATATTTTACAATATTTAACAATAAAGCCAGGTGTGGTAGCTAGAGCATATAATCTGAACACTTAGGAGACAGAAGTAATGAATGCTTAGGCCTGCATCTCTCTATCCCAGTTATTGATTTCTTCCCACATTGAGCTATTGATAAGAGACCTAGAGGTCCCCAAAACATGACAGACTTCTGTCAAAGCTCTTGAATACCTGTCCCAGGCCTAAGGTAAGACCCTACTGCTCAAGAAATCATAGAGTGTCATCAAAGGAGATCCAGAATGGTAACCAGCTCCCAGATGGTAGCATGTATAGCATTGGAAGGTGTTGCATGAGCAGTCAGGGAAAATTGGTCAATGATATTTGGAAAAAAAACCAGAGACCACTGATGTACAATTATAGACAGTTGTCACAAGAATGCTAAATAGAGGGCTACATGGAAGAGACCAGCAAGCCAAGAAATGCTCATCTCTGCAATAGTGGCACTAAACCTAGAAGGGTAACCAACAGCTTACTGATTGGCTAAAAGATCCGCTTAGTGACAAGGAACCCTTACTTGGAACTTGGATCTACAGCATAATCCTATGGAGACAAAGAACTCCAGCTCCTTGGGGAAATTCCCACTAACAGAGAGCTACAGGGAGGTTACACTCATTAGCCAAAATAGCAACGTTGTATCATTTAACTTATATTGATCTCACTCTCTAATAGAGATTCTGTTTGTAATTTTCTGAAGGCAGTGAGAGAGCCAGGGACAACCCAATTCCACCAACAAGACATTGGAAGATGGCTGACATCCTGGCAGGAGTCAAACTGCACCTAGCCTTCACACAGGGTCCAAATTAAACCTATGATAAAGTGATGAGATAAACAGAAAATCAATCACCAGAGAAAGTCTGATAACCCATGAAAGGTCAATGGATGCAGACACCAACGAAACCCAACACAACCCAGGGCAAAGGCCCAGAGATACTTAAGATCTCAAAAATGAAGCGGACTTAAAACTCACCCACCATGACTCAGAGAACTGAGGTGTCAGAGAGAATGTAAGAGACATGGTGTGGGAGAATGTCCAGAGACATTGCCCCCCTCAGCAACAATACACAAAGGGGGAAGAGAAAAAAAAAGAGACAGAAAAATTGTCTAACTCTGGTGCAATTCATAACCCCGTAATCTATGGATAGATCCAATATGACACCAAGGAATTACTCCAGTGGGTAGGGGAAAGAAAGGAATGACAGGGGACACATTCACAAGATTTGCTCATAGAAATATATATATATATATCTATATTATAGATATAGATATAGATATTCATAATAAATATATATAAAAACATCACTGTGAATTTAAAATCAGTATGTGTGACTGTGTGTGTCTAATATTAGAATTTATTAGGTTTTACAAGACACATGAAATTAGTATAACATGTATACTTTAAAAACATTTTACATGGCAAACTTGATATTTACTATTTTGATGTAATATAGGAATATAAGTCAAACAAAAATGTTCTTCAGCATTTTCTTCACATACCCATTTCTACAATATTTCCAGTACACCATGAGGCAATGGAATGTTAATTGTGTGATTCAAAAAGTAAGACTTGTCTGAGGAATAACAAATTTTAAGAATCAAGCTTCAGACATGGTATATAACAAGTGCTACAAATGTTACCATATTTTAAATATGTTTAAAAATATCACAGAGTTAAGTAATAATACTAATTAATAACACTACAACTAATGTAAGTGATACCCACAAGTATAACTAATTTGAACCTCTAGAATATTTTAGTATTGTGATTCCTTTCTCCTTGCTTGGACTAAACACTTGACCAAAAGCTGCTCAAGAGGAAGCTCCATGAGGGCAGGGGAAAGCATGCCATGTAGGCTGGACCTGTCACAATAGGTTGAAACAGCTGCAGGAAAGCCAGCCAATCTCTTTCAAGGGAAACCTAGATATAACTCACTTAAGCCCATCCCCAACAACACACTTCCTCTAGCAAAGCTGGAATTCCCAAATTATCATCAGCTGAGGACCATCTATAAAAAATATTTTTGAGTTTATGGAATACATCTGATCATAACCAGCACACGTAGTATAGACAATGTTTGATGTGACAATTTAGGCTGGATTACGTATTTGCTAATATAAAATTAAGATTCATTTTCATTTTCTTAAACAAATACTGTACTTGTTTTATATCATTTTTCTTTTTTTTTGTCTACTTTATTTTCCAGTATAGTTATTTTATGGCAATTTCCTTTAATGTTCCACGCCTTTTACTAAGCGAACTCTCAAAAGAAGAGTCAAAAGCCACATATTCTCCCTCATATGTGGTTCCTAATAAGGTTAAATATAAACTCTGCACAGACCAGTCGGGAGTCTTTTTAACTTTTGTACACACACACACACACACACACACACACACACACACACACACACACACACACTAGAGATATTTTAAGAAAATCACTGTGAATTTTTAAGTCAGTGTGTGTATGTATTACCTTTATATTTTATTTACATATGTATCATCAGAGAGAGATACAGAGAACTTGAGTATGAGTGCGCCAAGGCCTCCAGTCACTGCAAATGAACACGAGATGCATGCACCACTTTGTCTATCAGGCTTACAGGGGCACTAAGGAATCCAACAGAGATGTTTAGGATTTGGAGGAAAGCGCCTTAAACATTTAGCCCTCTCTCTAGCCCTGTTTTGTACTTTTGAATTAACTATTAAGAAATATATTATATTTGGAAAGTTATATTATTTATGGGTGCAATGAATTTAGATAACACAAATGAGATACGCAGTATGACTAGTTTAAAATTTTAAAATTTCTTCATTTTAAAAAGTGGAATTCAGCTAGCCATGGTAGCATACACTTAATCCCAGCGCTCAGGAGGCAGAAGTAGGATGATTGCCATGAGTTTGATGTCATTCTGAGACTACATAGTGAATTTCAGGTCAGCCTGAGCTAGAGCAAGACACTACCTTGAATAACAAAAATAAAAACAGATAAAAAATATAAACATAAAAAGGTGTAATTTCTTACTCTTGTATTTTCCCTTAGATTCACATACTTGTATTTGTAAAATCATACACCACTTATTAAATCTACTTTCCATTGTCTTTTTTTATAAAT
>PVHP010038359.1:0-16922 GCA_004024765.1 Zapus hudsonius | reverse complement strand
GGCCATAGGCTCCCTCAGGATCCGCCCATTGCCTTTGGAAAGCCGCGCCCACAGGCTCCCTCAGGCTCAGCCCATCGTCTCCAGAAGACCCCGCCCATAGGCTCCCTCAGGCTCTGCCCATTGGCTCTGAAAGACTCCGCCCATCAGTTTCGGAAGATGCCACTCACCGGCTGAGGAAGACCCCGCCCATAAGCTCCCTTGGGCTCCGCCCACCAGTAGTCCAAACCCGCCTACGTCAGCCCGCTTAGTAAGGGCTCTCTCTATTGGTCATCTGGTTTGGCGGCTCGGCCAATGGAAGACTCTGCTGTGCCAGCCCACTCCAAGGTGTCATGGCGGCTTCCGGCTCGGCAGCCCGGGTGAGGAGCCGGGATGCTGGGCTTCCTGAGCGCTCGGCAGGCGGGTTTGGAGGAGCCTCTTCGCTTCCGCAGGGCGCAGGCCACGCGGAGGTACGTGGACGCGGTTCTCGGCGGCCGTGGGCGTGGAGGGCCCGTGACTGCGCTTTGCCTGCCGCTCGGTAACCTGGCTACCTGGCCAGGTGAGGGGATGGGTGGGTGGCAGGTGGGACAGCGGGTCTGATGAGACGGGGAGGGTGCGGGGGACCCCAGCGATGGGTCCTACAGGTGGCGTGCTCTTTAGACAGGTTCCCCCAAGGAGCAGGTGCCGTGAAGGTGCTCCAGAGGTGCTTAAGCGCAATGCGTCCTTCATTTAGATGAGAGGATGCAGAGTCGTGCCGAGGACCTGAGTTCATGCAGACATGGTTGGTAGAAGTAAGAAGACACCAACATGTCACGTTAGGAAGAAGACGAGCCTCCAGAGGAGGTGGGAAACCAGGGACCCGAGCATTGGCAGTGGTGACACATATGGCCCCCTTTTGCACTCGGGTCTCTTTCCTCCGTCTCATTGATTACCATTCAACGTGTCGTATAGATTTTCTTAGTACTATGATGCTGTTTGCTTGACCCCTAAGAGAGAGAGAAAAAAAGAGGAAGGACCTGTATTCTGTGTCTAAAAAAGGGTTTGACGGTAGAAGTTTCATAAGTAGCATGTGAAGAACGGGCTTCCAATGAAAGTGAGGCATTAAGAATGAATTAAAAGTGCACATTACACTTAATTAACGTGGTGATCACTAAAGACCTTGTGAAGAAGAATTTCAAGAGAGGAGAGTCATGCTTTCCTTTTTTCTATTTTAGTGTTGGATATGTAGAATGGTTAAGAATAAGGTTTTTTGTGACTTCAAAATAACAGAAAGAAATGGAAGTGGGGACTGTTGCCATAACAGTCTCTTCAAGAATTTTAAATAGGGAGAAAAGAAAGGAATATCGTTTGCTTGTTGACAGACTAATAAGTATGATTTGTTCTAATATCCCAAAGGAAGAAGTCTGCTGTGCACTACTTATGATTCAGGTAACAAAATCCACTGAAATTAGCAGTTTAAAATGGCTGAAAAGTATATTATCTATGGGCTTGCAATATCAAGAAGCTGTATTTGTCTTAAATGGGTCCTTTTCCTGCTCAGAACTTCATAAAGGCTACAAACAAGTTTAGTGGATGGGGTCAGCTATGGTAGCGTTATACCTGTAAGTCCATGCACGGGAAAGAGGAATCTTGACTTGGAAGCCAGCCAGGGTTATTATAGCCAGGCCCTGTCTCATAGGGGGTCTGAGGCAGGGTCTGAGGCTTCCCTAGTGTGTGCACCGCCCTGAGTTTGATTCCCAGCACTGCTGTATAATATGTATTTATGCGTATGGGCTCTAGTGACTTCCAGAATTGATCAGGAGAGAAAACTACATGGTTGTACTCAGGATTCATTTATTCACAACTTCTGTCTGGAGGCCTCCTTCAGTTCCTTACCACATAGCTTCCCAAAGCATTGAACAGCCTAGTTCATCACGGAAGCCAGACCCTTTTTGTAACTTAATCATAGTCCTCTGGTCTGTTTTGCTTCTTGAATTTGTAGGCTTATGTCAAGTTTTCAGTTATTTTCCTGCCAGTATTTTGTCCACACCGTGTTCTTGCCCCCTCTCCTTCTGGAACTTCAGTGATGCAACTCTTAGTCCTCTTTTAAATGTTGCTTCGGACCCTGAGCTGCTCTTCTCCCCTCTGGTAATCTCTTCTGTCCTATATTGTTGTCTTGGTAATTTCAGTTGCTCTACCTTCTCCTTGTTTCGGTTCCAGTCTTTCAGTGAGTCCATTGAGTTAAAATTAAAACAAATTTCATAATTTCTTGCTCAGGCATTTTACAATGGCTGTTGTGAGATCTTCCTCAGATAATTCCGAAGCCCAGGTTATCTTCACAGTGGCTTCTGTTGATTGACTTTTCCTATACAAGTTGAAAATTTTCATGGTTCCAGTTCTTCATAAGCAGAATAATTCCGGATTTCATCCTAGATGTTTTTGGGTACTGATATGAGACATGGGGTCTTGCATCGGTCTGTGAAGAATGTTGACATTTTTGGTTTTGTAGGTGATTAAAAAGATATGGTTCAGTCTACAAGTGGCTGTTTTCAATGTCAATTCAGTTTCCAAAACCTTTCAAATCTGCCCCTCAGTAAACATTCATTAGCCTATGTGGTGATAGGTTCATTCTTCAAAATCTTTTGTATGCTACTCAGGATGGACGAGTTCTGGAGATCATAAACTATTGTTATGGGGTTGTCTTCTTGACCTTCATCCTCTGGATATACCTAATGTTTCCCAACTTTCTTGGGCTCTTGTTTTGTTCCTCTAGCCAACAACTTTGGACTCTAGTTTCCTCATGTGCCATATATGTCCATGAGCTCACAAGTGTGAAGACAGGTATTAAAAAAAAAAAGTATTGATCCCACCCTTTGGTAAAAAAGCTCTGATAAGAAAAGATTTCACTTGATTTAAATAGCTTAATTATTACATGAAACATGTTTTATATTTCTACCTGTCTTTAAGAAACATTTTTTTTAGTGTGGTGGTGCATGCCTTTAATACCAGCACTCCAGAGGCAAAGGTAGGAAGATTGCCATAAATTTGAGGCCACCTTGAGACTACATAGTGAATTCCAGGTCAGCCTGGGCTCGAGCAAGACCCTATCTTTAACCCCCCCCCAAAAAAAAAATAGGAACTTTTTTTTATAGTTGGGAAAATGGCTCAGTGGTAAAAGACACTTGTTTACAAAGCCTGCTGGTCAAGGTCTAGTTCCCAAACTGACCATATAAGCTGGACGTTAAAAGTGGCACAAGCATCTGGGTTCATCTGCAACAGAAAGAGGCCCGGGTTCACCTCTAAACGTGTGTGCACATGCACAAACATACACATGAGCCGGTATGCACACACAAGTATATATAAATTTTTAAAAACTTTTAAGTCATGTAATTTAAATTTTTGTCCACTAGGTGTCATCAGTTAAATTTATCAGAATTTAACTTTTTGTTTTTGTAAATGTGTCTAAAAATATCTTAAAAACTTAAACTTTTAAGTACAGTTTAAGATGATGCTTCTGATGAAAACATTTGTGTGTAGTTGCTAGTAACTCTGTTAGTAGACTTAACATATTTTCAAATCGAAACAACTTTACATGTAGGACAGAAGAGTTAAGAATTACTTAGGATATTTGTACTACTTACAATCTTGGGGAAGTAAGGGATTCATCTTAAGTGACTTTATTAAGTTTTATCTTTTCCTCTTAATTTTTGAAGGGTACTGGAACTGGAGTTAAACAAAGACAGAGATGTTGAAAGAATCCATGGCAGTGGAGTCAACACCCTTGACATTGAGCCTGTGGAAGGGAGATAGTAAGTTTATTATACTTACATTATCACTTTTCTTTAACTAAGATGCAATAAAATCTTGCTCTTTCTAATAAGGTGGCAGGCATCTTTAAAAAAAAAAAAAAGTAAAAATTCAGAATAGAACGTCAGTTGACTCCCGGGCAGGAGATGAACCACCCTAACACATCAGAGGAAGTGGTGAGATGAGCAAGAATGCTGCTTCCACAGCACCCAGACAACCTATGAAGGGTAATGGAGACAGACACCAAAGGTACTCAAAATAGTCCAAAGCAGCGGGGCGTGGTGGTGCACGCCTTTAATCCCAGCACTCGGGAGGCAGAGGTAGGAGGATCACCATGAGTTCAAGGCCACCCTGAGACTACATAGTGAATTCCAGGTCAGCCTGGGCTAGAGTGAGACCCTACCTCGAAAAACCAAAAAAAAAAAAAAAAGTCCAAAGCAGAAACACAGAGACCATTAAGACCTCAACAATAAAGCAGACTTAAAGTTCGCCCACCATGCTTAGGAAATTTTGCAGAAGACAAGGTGGAAAAATTGTAAGAGTCATGGTCGGGGGAATACTGAGAGGCATTGCCCCCCTCAAAAAATAACTGTCTACTGCTTGCATAATGCATAGCTCTCCATCCCATGGAGTGCTCCAGAAATCCCACTGAGGAGGGCCCCCTGTGAATTAAGGGCAGGAAGGAGGGAAACAGGGCACAAGACTTGTTCATATAGACTTTCTACTTAATAAATAAAATTTTTTAAAAATACGGAACATCAGACTTAGAAAAATTGCCAGATAAACATTTCCTAGCTGTGACACAAATGTTAAATCAGTAAGCATTGAACTGACTTTGAGTGCAGAAGGCTGTTAAGTCCTGGGATGTGTCTGTAGGTGCTGTTTTGCAGTGTGGTTGCTACTTTAAATGAATCTAATGGAAAACAGATATGAAAAGCAAAAGAATATTTGGCAAATGAAGCTTAAAACAAACCATTTTATTGGGATTTCTCCTACCCCTACCACTGATCAGCTTGTGACCTTAAGCAATTTACATGACATTTCAGATTCTCAGTGGCCTTACCTATGCAGTAGAAATAACAATGCTTAACAAATTTAATATTATTTTGTTCAAAATAAGAAGAAAATTTCTTGGCTAGCCTATTCTGTGATAAAATGTCAAAAACTTCAATTTGGGGCCATATGAAAGATGTCCGTGTCAGTGTTTATTTTTAAAATGGCAGTATTGTAAACCAGGTCACGAAGTGTCCTAACAAATCTCAAAATATGAGTAAAAACAAATCACCGATGACTACAGTGTCTCTGGTGGCGTTGGTGTGCGGGCTGGGGAGTCAGCAGCAACAGGATCTGGCATAGTTGCTAAGTCCAAATTAAACAGCAGATTGGTTAGTTGAAGTTTTAAAAAGCTAATCAGGGAAGCTGAACCTGGAAATACTGTAGGCAAGTTCAAGGTCCACAGTTAAGACTAAAAGGAGCTCAGTCTGGCCCCTGTAATCTCTCCCAAGAGCTAACAGTTCAAAGCTCTCAAGAACAGAATGCTACCGTGAGGAGAAGCATCATGGAATAGAATCCAGTTTGAACAATACAACACAATAAAAAGATGGCCTAAATAAAAGTTGGGCAGACGAACAGACATGAAAACTCTCTAACTGACAGCTTTTTTGTATTTCACTAAAAAGAAAAAAAAAAATTCAGGAAGACTATTTTTCTAAAGACACAGCATTTAAACATAATACTAAATCAAAATCAATTATGAAAGTATAGAAAAAATAATTTGACATAAAAAGAAAGGGAGATCTACATTAAAGATTGTTTATTTAAAAACCAAAGGTAATGTTGTTTATGATCTACTCTTGAACTACTCAGAAAAAAGAAAGCTAGTAGTTACTGTAAAAGTCAAGTAAAGAGTTACTTGTGAGGGGAAAAAGGGAATTATGGTTGGAAAGAGTCCCATTATTTGGACCTTTGTGACAACTCTTGATAATGCACCTGTTTTTAATTAAGTAAATATGTTATGTATAATAGCAATAAATAAAAAATAGGAATAAAATTTAAGATGTTTAAGATTTTGCACTATTTAAATTTGCTCCAAAAAAAATAAATAGAGAACTTATATGAAGAGGGTTTAATCTTGTATAAAAATAAAAATGAACTGGAGTAAAAAGAAACAATGAAAATATCACATCTGAAATAGTTGTACATTTTCGTATGTAAAAGGAGTGATGGTATCTTCCATCATGTAAAATTCGCTCTGAATTTAACATAGACCTCACTAATGATTGTTATTATCTAAACTGAAAATACTATGGTTGTCTGGAAGGTTAAAGGTAGCAGCAACTTCAGACTCAAAAATTATTTTAAGTAATTTTATCTTAAAACATTACATTGAAAAACACATACTTCAGGCTATAGGAGAGCTCAGTTGATAGAATACTGGAGGACCCCAGTTTGGTCCACAGAACCTACATAATGTTGTGTATGCTTATAATCCCAGAGCTGGGGAGTCGAGACAGGTGGATCCCTGAGACTCATTGGCTAGTCATCCTACCTAATGAGGAGTTCCAGACAATCAGAGGGAGAGAGACAGAGAGAGAGAGAGACCCTATCTCAAAAAAAGACAGTTAGTGACTGAGTCCAGACTTGTGCGTTTTCCCACGGGCCTCCATTCACATGCCCATACACCAGGAAGAAAGGAGCACCTGAGTGCTCACAATGGAGGAGGGGAAATCTTACTGCTGTCCTGTCCTCACTTCTCCACCAATACATTCCTTGTAAATTCTGAAATGAACTTGGAATTGTTACTTTACTCCAATTCCTCCTTCAGGTACCACTCTAACTATTATAATCAAGGTTACCATCCTTGAATCCTCAATCTAAAAAAAAATAACTTGTCACAGTTACCCCAGTTACTGCTAACCAGTACATATACTAATCTGGCTTTTTTGCTGGACATTCCAGGACAGGAGCGCCTTGTCTGTCTTGTTCACAGGTTACTAACAGAGTGACTTACATATTGTAGGTCCTAGGTTAACTTGAATGAATTGATAACAGGAGGAAGGAAACTGTCTTTGTACTTTTATTGCCATATTAGCTTAGCGATATAGGTGAAAATGTCCCTACCCTCACTTTTTTTTAACCTTTTTTTGGCTTTGTTTTGTGTTCACATATTGAAACTTGCCAGGGTTAGATGGCTAATATTAGTAATAGCTGCTCTAATTCTATTTTCATTTAGCACAGATACACTTAAAATAATGTGATATTGAGCTGGGCGTGGTGGTGCACTCCTTTAGTCCCAGAACTCGGGAAGCAGAGATAGGAGGATCGCCCTGAGTTCAAGGCCACTATGAGACTACATAGTGAATTCCAGGTTACCTGGGCTAGACTGAGACTCTACCTCAAAAAAAACAAAAATAATAACAACAACAATAATAATGTAATATTGTAGTACTGTCTTAATTAAAAAATATATTTCTAAAAAAGGAAATATGTCTGCCATCTTATGTCTACCATCTTTCTATAATCATGAAAGTAAACTTTAATCATAGATTGAATTTTTCTATATTCACTCTTCTACAAATACTAGGTTAAGAAATGCTAATTTATTGAAGTCTGTTATGTTCTTAATATATTTGGATATATTTAGATCAGTTTTTTTTGAAATATGCATTTATAACTAAATAGACTTCATGCAATGATTAATGTGAACTGTTTTATTGCCAGCATGTTATCAGGTGGTTCAGATGGTGTGATTGTGCTTTATGACCTTGAGAACTCCAGCAGACAGCCTTATTACACGTGTAAAGCAGTGTGTTCCATTGGCAGGTGTGTATTTAAAAATGTAATTCATGAATTTGTGAACAAGGTTTGTCAGTTTTCAAAAGGATATTTCAAAACATTTTTATAAGCAAGCACTTTCAATTATGTTATTTTTGTTCTATACCTTCAAAGCATACCTCAGGAGCTGTTGTTTTTAGCACCACTTATAGTTACAAATTGGGATTTTTCAGTTGGTGCTAATGGAAACAGATTAATAACTACATATAACCAAGAGATAAGCAGTCCCTCACAGACATACCCTTACCCTTCTCTGTCTCCTCCTAGTCAGAAATGCTTAAGTTAAAATTATACCTCTGTCTGTCTGGATTTCTCTGGCTCTTCTCTTTTTAAATACTTTATTTATTATTTATTTGCAAGCAGAGAGACAGGGAGAAGGAGGGAATATGCATGTCAAGACCTCTTGCCACTTTGAACAAATTTCAGACACAGGCACCACTTTGTGCCTGGCGAATCAAACCTGGGCCATCAGGCTTTACAAGCAAGCACATTTAAGCACTGAGCCATCTCTCCATCCAAAATATATTTCTTTATTAATTTGCATGTGTGTAGAGGGGAGGCACACTAGGACCTCTTGACACTGAAAATGGATGCCAGACGCATGTGTCACTTTTTGTGTCTGGCTTTTTACGTAGGTGCTAGGAAATTGAAACTAGCCTACAGGCTTGGCAAGCAAGCATCCTTAACTGATGAGCCATCTTTCTAGTCCTCTGGCTGTTCTTTACTGGCTTATCAGACTTGGGAGGATTATCTTTAATAAACTTACGTGGCTTGGTAGTTTTTCGTTGTGGTCATTTAGGTCTCCCTTGTCATCTGTTCCTGATCTGCTGTTGGCAGTGAAAGGGGACACTGAGGAAGTGCTTTCAAGGAGAGAAACTTCATAAAGATTGACATCACTATATTGTAGCAGTGCCCAAAGCAGTACTATAGCAGTAACCTCACTGCTGAGACAAAATCCCAGGCAAATACCAGTTTAAGGGATGAAGGGTTGCTTTGAGTTTAAAGTTCCACGTTCTAGTTCATCAGTGCTGAGATAGCAAGGTAACAGGAGTTGGTTACTTTCCAACAGTGAGGAAGCCGAGCAGAGATGCTTTTGTGGTCTGGGATGTCAGTCCATGGAATGGTGCCTCCCACAGTTAACTTGACTCTCCCATGTCATCAAGATGATCCAGCACAGGCATGCCCACAAGCCAGCCTCATCTAGATAATCTCTCACAGTGATTCTGGGTCCTGTCAAGTTGCGAGTCCATACAAACCATCTCGAGTCTACCTTGTGTCAACAGTATCACCTCAGATCCCATGGGACCTGCTTTTTAAGAAGGTTTATCCACTAACTCACTTGCACTCACCCTTGTTCAAAAAAAAATTCAATTCTATACTGTAAGTTAGTTACATTAATTTGATTCATTTTTATCTTAACTGGAAATTTAACATTAATTTCATTAATTAGTAAAATTGTATTTGCATATATTCTATATCCTGTATCTGCTATTATATTTTATTTTATTTGCTTGTCTGTAGTCTTTTGCTTTATATGGCAAAAAAAAAAAAATAGGCTTTGCTCTTCAGCCAAACAAAGACCTTTCCTGAAAACAGGAGGAATTTGAGTGCTTAATACTCGAGATAATAATAAGGAAAAGGACACAAGTCAGCTACCATCCGCTCATTTGACTGTCCAACATCCATATATATACCTTTCTCCCCATACTCATCCTTTTAAAAAGAAAAATGTAAAAAAAAAAAAAAAACTCCTGGACTAACCTAAAGAATTGTATCTCTCAACAACCCGATTAAGATGTAGTAAAATGGTGTATTTTGTGTTGATCACTAATTCAGAGAATATACTATATCTTTTAGGACTTCACAACATTTCATATGGTGATGTATATAGCTGGTTGATGGGTTATAAGTATAATGACTCGGAATAAAGGCACTTGCTTGCAAAGCCTGGTGGCCTGGGTTCGATTCCCCAGTACCCACTTAAAGCCAGCTGCACAGTGGTGCATGCATCTGGAGTTTGTTTGCAGTAGCAGGAAACCCTGGATCCCCCCTCTCTCTTTTCTCTCAAATATTTTTTTTAAATATAGTGAATCACAATGATATCCACCAGTTGCATTCTTTTGTGATGGAGTGAGAAGCAGTATTGTGTGGGAGACCATGGAGGTCTGGGAAGCATTTAACAATTCTCATCATTATAATGGTGATAGTGTGATACCCCGAGAGAGAAGTAGCCTGGTGTAGCTCTCCAATCCCTGCATGCTGACCAAGACAAAGGAATGAGAGATCACCCACACTGTGTATCTTAGAAGCAGACACTTTCCAGTACACTCTGAGAACTTGAATGTAAAGATGCCTAGACATTCTCTTCCCTTGAATCCTAGGACACAGGCATGTGATCCAAGTGTAGAAATCTATACCTTCATGTGCAAGACTACTACTTGTTCATACTTCATACTCCAACACACTTGAAACTTTCTAAATGTTGCTCTGTAGAAACCATCCGGATGTTCACAGATATAGTGTGGAGACAGTTCAGTGGTATCCGCATGACACAGGCATGTTCACTTCCAGCTCATTTGATAAAACTCTGAAAGTATGGGACACAAATACGCTACAGGTGAGTACATTCAAACCTTTCCAATTTGCTATGTAGAATGGAAGGAAAGAATAATCTTGAGCCATGTTAGTGTGATTATTTGTTAAGATGTCCTGCATATAAGATATGAAAGCACAATGAAAGTGGTTAAGCAGAGCTGAACTTTTTGAGTTGATATCCCTGACTGTATGACATTGGACAAAAGTCCAGAACATTCTGTATCTCATTTTCCTCATCTATAAGTGGTGGTTATGATGACACTTTATAGAATGGTTGTGAGGATGAAATGAACCAACATCTATAAAATATATACCACAGTGCCCAGCATGTAATCATCCTCAGATTGTCACCTAGTGTCATTGTTATTTGAAAACTGGCCTTAGCAATAAAATTAGACGTAACCCCTATTGGTCTAAAAATTTTGATAAAATGGCTTAGGAAAAATAGTAGATAGTAATTGTATGATAATCGATCAAATTTTAATCTGTCCCCTCAGCCTTATCTTTATCTCTACTTGCCTACCAAACCTCTCTACATGTAGTATTATTTCTTCAATTGAACATGTTCAAAGCCAGTGTGATCACTCCTCACCTGGACAGCCTTCCTTCAGACTAATGTTCTCTTTCTCTTCCCCCCACCATCACCACACATCTAGAGCATTGAAAACTTCTAACCGGTTTCTTTCCCACACATGTCAGTCACTTCTCCCTCAGTTCATCCTTTCTGGAAAAGTTCTCACAGATACCGCAGAGATGCCTCAGTCTCCCGTGTGATTCTAAATCCAGTAAAGTTGACATTGAAGACTAACTCTCACAGGTCCATTCCTTGTCAATGTGATTCGAAAATACATCATTTTAAACCATAACATTCCACTCCTTTGCTTCCCAAAAAACTTATGACCATGCCTTAATGCAAAAGGTATTGTTGAAAATCTCAAATTCAGAGTCTCTTCTGAGACTCAAGGCAAACTATAAAATTACAAAACCTTCATTATATCTCCAGTACACAATGGCAGAGTGAACATCTCCATTCTCCAAAGAAGGAAAGGGAGCATGCTAAGGAAGGATGGGATCAACGCAAGACTGAAACAAGCACAGCAAGCACTAACCCCTGGACCTCCCTGTCCAGTATCCTGTGCACTTGGTGGCCTCATCCGAGCTCCTGCAGGCGTGGGTAGCCTCACTCCTTGTCTTCAACTTTCAAGGTGAAGACTTTTGAATTTTCTGACCAGACTGAGCATCCTTCAACTCCTTCTCAACTTTTTATCTACCTAATGCTGCCAGTGATAACCATGGCACAATCTGAATGTTAGGCTGTCTTCAAATTTCCTACACCAAATTAATGATTCTGTCATGGTCAAACTCAATATCCCACAAAGTTTCAAGATATGAAAACGTAGAGAAGTCCTTTGCCAGAATATAATATGAATAATCCTGACTTCAGTTCCCATTGTAAATTTCATGAAAACAGTCTTTACTGTCCTCATTTCTGTTGGCATTGGGGTCTTCTGGGGATAACTAAATGATCTATGCTCCCACGAGGAATTGCTTTTAGCATTCCAGAGCTTTGCTAGCCCAGTCTCCAGGCTTTCCAAGATTCCAAGACTTTAACACCACAGTATCAGTTTAATTATAGCAAAACCCCACTTCTTTGTTACCAGAATTTGTACAGTAGCTACTTTTCAGTTTCTTTAACCAGAATGCCTGACAAAAAAAGGAAGGAGAGATTTATTTTGGCTCCTAGTTACAGTTCACTGTGGGTGGTAGGGTATATTAGAGCAGAGTGGTTTACCTTTAACATTACCCAGGCCAATGAATGGTGCCACACACATTCAGGGCAAGTCTTTCCCTTTAGTTAATCCTCTCTGGAGAGGCCTTGGAGACAGCCAGAGGTGTGTCTCGATGATTCTAAATCTAGCCATGTTGACAGTGAAGATTAGCTGGCACACCATGTTTCTCATACTAAGTTCTGCCACCAAATTGATCTTATTAAAAAGGAGATTTATCTGTGATCCCATTGCTTAAACCCAGCCTAGCATTCTAAATTCTCAGTAACTTTATTCTCTGTTCCCTTAACTGTAGCTACAACCTTTCAAATAATTCACTGCCCGGGGCAGGGAGATGACTCAGTGGATAAAGCGCCTGCCACACAAGTGTGAGGACTGGCATTCGGACCCCAGCACCCAGGTAAATGCCGGCTGGGTGTGGCAGCCCACGTGAGGCAGAAATGTGATGCTGGGGCAGACTGGCTAACTAGACTAGTTGAGTCAGTGAGTTCTGGGTTCAAGTGAGTAAGTAAAGAGCAATGAAGAAAGATACCCAACATCAGCCACTGTGCTCTGCGCGCGCACACACACACACACACAAACACAAACACGTGCCCACATGTACACACACACACACACACACACACACACACACACACACATGTCCACATGTACACACACATTTAAAAACAGTTGTTGAACATATGCTAATTATTCTTTCACCACTAGTCCCCTTCCCTGTGCAACTTTCCCTTCTCTTCAGTCACATCTTTTGTAATTACATTGAGCCAAGAATTAGGGTGTCAATTAGCTAGGTCCATTCTGCTAATTCTTATGTGCATTTCCTTAGGTAAGGTCATTAGCAAAGTTTCGTTGGCTATAGAACTGAGGTGTTGGCTAAAGGATGCTAAGGAACCTCCTGTTCTCCCGTGTAATCAGTGACTTCAGCTTCTGGAGTACATGTTAATCACACTTCACGGCACTTGGGGTGGTTCAGTACAGGTGTCCCCATAAACTTAATGTGTTCTGAATGTTCGATCCCCAGCTAATGGCAGTTTTGGAATTGGAACCTTGTTGGAAGTGTGTTGTTGGGGTGGGCTTATGGGTGTTATAGCCAGCTTCCCCTTGCCAATGTTTGGCACACTCTCATGCTGCTGTTGTCCACCTGATGTTGGGCAGGAGGTGATGCCCAGCCTCTGCTCATGCCATCAATTTCCCCTGCCATCGTGGAGCTCCCCCTCAAGTCTGTAAGCCAGAATAAACCCATTCCTTCCACAAGCTGCTTTTGGTTGGGTTCTTTCTGCCAACAACGAGAAAGTTGACTGCAACAGCACTATAATCTGTATTCATTTCAGCATATTGGTATACTCTTTTCTATCATTTTCATACCTATCTACCTTACCTGTTTTTCTAGATTAATTTCCCAAGAAAAAGGCTATTTTTCTACCATTGCATTTAATACTGTGTATAATTGCTAAATAAATTCTAAGATAGACTGTTAATAGAACTAGCAATGTATAAAAAGAGTAATATATCACAATTGATTTTAAAATCTAAAAAAATTTAACTTATGAAAATAGAATGACAGATAAATTACATGATCATCCAGTAAATTAAAAAAATTAGGACTAGAGAGATAGCTCAGTGGTTAAAGCACTTGCCTGCAAAAGCCTAAAGACCTGGTTTGATTGCCCAGTAACCACATAAAGCCAGATGCACAAAGGGGTGCATACATCTGGAGTTCGTTTGCTCTGGCTGGACACCCTGGCATACCCATTTTTTCTCTCTCTCTCTCTCATTCCCTCTCTCTTTCCTTGCAAATAAAAAAAATTAAAAAGTGCTCTGTCAAAAAAGGAAGTTCTTTAATTTGACAGCATTTTTAAATGAAGCAAACATTATTTTTGACAGCAAAATATCAAAAGCTTTCTCTGATTTATTTCCTCTGTTCAGCATTATACTAAAACTCCTAACCAGTTAAATAAGGAAAACAAAGATAATAAAAAGGGGCCGGTGAGATTACTCAGTGGTTAAATCTACTTGTAAAGTTTGCCAGCCTCAGTTCGATTCCCACTACCACAGCACATCTGAAATTCATCTGCAGCAGCAAGAGGCCCTGATATCTCCCTCTCTTTTCCTTTCTTCCCTTCTTCCTTTCTCTTTGTCTCTCTCTTTCTGCAAATAAACAAACAAATTAGCAAAGATAAAAGGCATAAGAATTTAAAAGGAAACATACTGTCATTCAGAGAAATAATTATGATTAAAAACTTAAAAGAAAGCTGAGAAAATAGTTTGCTTGGTGAAGTGCTTGCCTCACTGTCAGGACGTCCCAGGACCTCCATGAAAATTCTAGGCATGGTAGTGTGCATTTGTAATCCAAGACTGAGGAGGCAGAGATCGGAGGATTCCTGGAGCTCTCTGGCCAGCCAATCCAGCCTAATTGGCTAGTTCCAGGCCAATGAGAGACCCTGTCTCAAAAGCACATGGACTGTGCCTGAGGAACAACACCCAGGATTGCCCTCAGGCCTCCACACATACACATGCATGCATGTGTGACTGCCTGCACACGCTCACACCGACATTAAAAATATAGTACTGTGCCTTTAAAAACATTTTATATGTATTAAGATTTGCACACATGCATGCTTAAAGTATTCATGTGAGTATGTGGAAGGAAGGAAGAGATTAATATCTGACATCTCCCTCTATTGCTCTGCATCTTATTGAGACAGGGTCTCACTGAAACCTGAGGTCAGCTATTCGGCTAGTCTAGCTGGCCCACTTGGTCTGAAAATCAGCTGCTCAGCCTCCTGAGTGCACACCACCAAGCCTGTTGTTCACAAGGGATCTGGGCGTTCCATAGCATAGCAAGCACTTTTTTCTGGATGCTTCAATCCATAAACTATTAACAGCCAGTTTAAAAATTACTAAATATGTGAATAAGTGAGGGGGGAAGACAATTGTCTTGGTTAACACTTTTTAAATCTTCTGATCAACAGACTGCTGATGTGTTTAATTTTGAAGAAACAGTGTACAGTCATCACATGTCTCCAGTGGCCACAAAGCACTGTTTGGTAGCAGGTTTGTTCATATATTATTTTGCCTTTTGATGTATGGAAAGCAGAGCCAGGAACGTCTGACATTCTTTGCAGTGTCCAATTCATTTGTAGCAGCAAGAGAACCTATCTCAAAGCAAGTGAAGCAGACGCCTCAAAGTTGACCTCTGGCCTCCACATGTGCCCATATACACACACACGCATAATATTTAAGTTGTAAATAGAAATTTCCTAATAAATTTGCTAATAAATTTGCTAATAAAAATTGTGATAGCGTACTTCAGTTACTCACATTTGATCACTGGGGTAACACAAAGGACATAGGTCTTTCTGCAGCAAGTCTATAACTTGTAAAATTAGTAATAATGTGATAATAAAGTTAATTCTGTTCCTACTAAGGTATAAATATAGTTAAATATTTTTAAGTTGTAAACAGAATACTTGGAATGCATACTTAATATATGTCTGTATAAATATAGTGACGATGTCATGATTTCCATTTGATGATTTATGATAAAATTATGTTAAACTTTTTTTTTTTTTGCAGTTGGTACTAGAGGACCCAAAGTACAACTTTGTGACTTAAAGTCTGGCTCCTGCTCTCACATTCTACAAGGTAGTTTGGGTTTTTTCGTTTGAAACAACTACTACTTTGAGTAAGCCATTCAGTTAAAAAAAAAACACTGTGAACAATGTATTCATTGTAAATGACATGACTGATGTATTTTGTGCTGGCTGTTAAGTCAGCAAAGAAGAAAGGACCTTCTGTGCATTATTCTTATCAAAGCAAACTACTGAAGACATTCTTGTGAACAGTGGCCTAAGGGAAGCTCAGAGAATGTGGAAAACAGAAGATCCAATGCAAAACACTAATTAAACATGCCATTACCTTGTGCTCATGAACATTGTTTAATATTGTATGATTTAGGAGCAAACATTTCTCTAAGTGCATATTTTATTAGTATAAATATTCTAGGAAAATTATATTAAATTTTTGCTACCTAATTTTTATCTATATTAGATTATCTAATTCTAAGCATTAAAATTTTAGAATATAATTCACAAATATACATTTTAATTCATTTCATAGTAAAGGAGTGTGCTACTACACTTGGCAAAATAAATGCTTTATTTAAGAATATTTCTTATATGAGAAATTGGAAAATTTAGAATGCCTATATTTTATTGCAGTAGGTTTTTATTATAGAGGTAAATAACATAGTAATTAATTGACATAGGCTAATGATTACATTTTTTATAAAGACTCACTTGTTCTGACTACCTTTCCAAAGCAAAACTAACCTTTTATATTAAAATTCTATATGTTGAAATGCCCTCACAGACCTCACATTAGCATTTAAACATAAATTACTACAAATGTGAAAAAATGTTCATGTCTATTTACTCAGAATGGTTATTCTTCCTTTTTCTGAATAAGGCAGTATGATTGGCACCTTTCTTAGCCTTTGAGTTTTCAAGGATTTGTAAGACTTTCTACACAATTCTATTTTCAGGTCACAGACAGGAAATTTTGTCCGTGTCCTGGTCACCACGTTATGACTACATCTTGGCAACTGCAAGGTCAGGTTCAATGTATTTGGTCTTAATATGAATATTAGCAACTGATAAGCATTTTGAAAATATTTAAGATATATATTGTAACATATCTAGTCATTAGTCCTACAAAATCCTGAGTTAGAGATTTTTAATTCCGGTCACCAAAGAAATCTTCTTCCTTTGGTTGTTAATTAAAACACCTGAAAATATAACACTCAGGGCTGGAAAGATGGCTCAGCAGTTAAGGCATTTGCCTGCAAAGCCTAATGACCTGGGTTTGATTTTGAAGTACCCACATAAAGTCAAATGCACAAAGAGGCGCATGCATCTGGAGATTGTTTGCAGAGGCTGGAGG
>PVHP010038358.1:0-16908 GCA_004024765.1 Zapus hudsonius | reverse complement strand
CTTTTTTCATACTTTCCATATCAGCCATTAACTGCTTCATGTTTGCATTGCAGTTGTGGTCAGGAGTCATATTATTCTCTCTTTGGGATTCTATTTTTGTTGTTTTCACTTCCTTGTCACTTTCCTTTTCCATAATGGGACTAGAGGCCCTGAGTTGGGGAGATATTTTTTTTTTTTTTTTTTTTTTTTTTTTTTTTTTTTTTTGGTTTCTGCCCATGTCCAGGTAGGGGAGTAGGACTCAGGAACCCTGGGGAGTGCTGTTCAGCCTGCTTTGCTTCCAGTGGAAAGATCACCAGGTTTGGTCTTAAATAGAGGTCTTTCCTGATGGGGTGTTCTGTCCCCACACAGGCTTAGGTCTTTACCTGTCTGGTTCCCTCTGTATGTGACAGTTTATTTTTAGAGCCACCTCATAGGCCCCTGTCCCCGATTAGCATGCTGCCGTAGGAATAGCCCCAGCACCCCCAACTATAGAGCCCAGTGTCTTTCCACCTGTCAGTGGAGCATGATCCCTGGTACTCACCGAGACCACCTGTGCCCTCCTGGCAGGTACTCTTCTGAACTGGCCTTTGCCAAGGTTCCCAGGTATCTGCCTGAGGTCTGGTCCTGGAACCAAGCTAGGTCTATTTGCCCAAGGATCGGGTCTGCCTGTGTATGGGGGGGGGGTTGTGGAGAGAAGTGTGCAGGAGGATTGGGTGCTGGAGGGAAGGGGCCCCATGAGGGAAAGGTGCTCAGCAGGCTGCATGTGCTCGGGAACCTGCTGGGAGGAGACTATTGTGGGAGCTTTGGGTGGGGCAGTGGTGCGGCTCTCTGTTCCTCTGCAGAGCAGAGAGCTGCTGGGGAACATGGTCTGTGCTGGTGCAGAAGCTGGAGGGAGAGTGGGTTTGGGTTCTGGTATGGCTGGGGCCTGGGGTTTGGATCCCAGCTGGAAAATCAAACCTTTATTGAGACAGTCCTGGCTTCGCCCCCCCCCTTTTTTTTTTTTTCGAAGTAGGGTCTCACTCTAGGACAGGCTGACCTGAAATTTACTATGTAGTCTAAGGGTGGCCTTGACGTCATGGCAACTCTGCCTCCTGACTGCTGGGATTAAAGGCATGCGCCACCATGCCCAGAAATATTGTAATTTTTATGAAATGGATACTTGAGATTCATTTTCAAAAGAAATTGTTTTTATCTTTATTTTATCTTTATGGGTATGAATAAATCCATGGTAAAGTCTTTAATATATTTTATCATAACCAAAATATATAACATAAATTTTACTATCTTGATCACTTCCAAACAAACAGTTTATTCAAGGGTACTCACATCGTTGAACGACAATTTTCAGAAAAATTTTCAAGTAGTAAAACAGAATCTTTTTGTCACCTAATCATCTCTTCATTCTCCCCCTACTTCATTTTCCCCCTAGCTGTTTGAACTTGTGCTTTTGGCTCCTATATGCTTGAGTACTCTAGATAGAATATAGTAGTGGATTCATACAGTATTTGTATTTTATTAATTGTCATCTTTCATTTACATAGTGGCTTATATATGTGCACCCAAAACAACTTCCACATTTCATTGAATAATATTCAATATATGTCTTGCTTTATATTTTCACCTACTGGATACTTAGATTGCTTCCATGTTTTGGCTATCATGAATATGTATTTCTACTAGGATCATATGTATACAAATGTTTCTTCAGGATTCTTCTTTTTGTTAATTTCAATAAATAACCATTTGTGGAATTGCTGGACTATATAGTAAGTCTACTCATATGAAGGAACAAATTACTTGCATTTTATATTAATTGTTCCATTTTATATTCCCAGCAATAATGCTGAAAGTTTCCAATTGCTCTATATCCTTACTGACACTTATGATTTTGTTGTGCTGATAAGAGCTATTCAAATGGATTAAGGCAAGCATTTCATTGTGGTTTCAGTTTAAAATTTTTAATGATTAATGTTGATGAGCACATCTTCATATCCTTTCAGTCATTTAGAGAAAGTTCTGTTCACATCATTAGACTAATTTTAAATTTGTTATTGTTACTATGGGATTGTAGTTCTTTCTTTATTCTAGAAATTAACTTCTTATGACATGCATGATTTGAAAATGTTTTCCCATTTCAAAAGTTCCTTTTTAATTCTTATTTATATTTGCAGAATACTTTTGTTTGAAAAATTGATATCTTAATTATAGTCATGTATTATTTTGTAATTTCAATATTGAATTGAGCATTTATCTTGTTATTCTGCAATCACTCTCTCTTCTCTGTCATTTTTCCAAATATCCCAAACTGAATAGAATTAATATTTTAGAGCCCTTTCTCTTTTATGAATCTATTAAGATCCCAACTTTGATTTTACTGATTTTTTTTACTTGCAATTTCTTTCATTAAATTATTTTATTTATATTTCTGCTATTTTTCCTGTTAATCAAAACTTTTGAGTTTGCCATTCAGTTTTCATATTTCTCTTTTCAAATCCATATGCTTAATTTTTCAGCTGTCCCAAATCTTTTCATTTTTCCATTTAAATTATTCACATATAGACTTTTTATAGAGGGTCTTAATTTTCTTATTACTCATGTCTCTGTAATTTGTATCTCTTCCATTAGGAGTCATGATATTTTCTAAAATTGGTTAGTTAGTACTCAAAATTATTAGTGTCCTTGTGACTTTTCTTGAGATATGGTCTTGCATTATGTAGCCCACGCTACATAATAATTAGGATAGGCTGGCCTCAACCTAGCAGTGTTCCTCTTGCCTCAGCCTCACAAGTGTTGGCATTACAGATTTGTGCCACCATGGACTGCAGTTTTGCCTGGTTCAGCATATAAAAGGCTGTACTCTCATCAATTCAACTCTGTTACCATCCCTGATCTTTTTCATCCTGCCACTTAACCTTTTGCCAAATAGCTTTGCGTTTTCCTTTTATGTCACCCACACCCCCCACACCCACACCCCCCACATACACAAACACACACAGACAATGATATTTTCCACCAGAAGAAGTAATAAGATGTCAAGTAGGTCCTTTCAAGAAACAGGACCGTGTTTTATAATCTCCATCTGTGTTGTTTACAAATACTCTGGAGATGTTACTGTTCCCAAAGAGTAAATTCAGCCTCTTTTGATTCTGTTTATTATATATTTCTTGATTCTACATGTTATAGAAAACTCAATATTTGTCTTTCTAGTCCCATGTAACTCTCTTTTGTCTCACAGTATCCTCCTTTGCATGGATTTTAACCCTTCAAGAGCTGAAAGTAGTCCCTTTTCTACTTCCATGGCTTATATATGTGCATTTTAAAAGCTACATTCCACATATAAGAGAAAACATGGTGTGGTCCTTGAGATTTTGGCTTATTTCAGGACTGGAAACTCACAGTTATTTTTCCTTCTAAGTCTCTTGTGCTCATTTTCTCTATTATTTTCTCATCCAAGAATATATACTAAAATGTATTGTGCCTTTATATTTTCCCATCTACTTTTTAACTTTATTTTCTATATCACTGTGTATGCTTATTTTCTTTATATCACTGAAAATCATTTTGTGTTATTGTTTTTCACATATACCACATCACTTATATACCACATTGGCAGAGTCTAACTGGCTATTATGCTTTCAATTGACTATTCCTTGATATCAGAAAGCTTTAACATTTTTTTTAGTATTTTTCAAATCTGTATTGATCTAGGTACATATTTTGACTTCCTTGTAAAATCTTGTCTTTACTCCTTTATATTTTGAAAACATGAAATCTACAGGAAAATTTTCCTTGTTTGTTATTTTTTTCTTTCATACTCACTTCTGCTGAGAACAAAAGCATTTGGGTGTCTCGGATAGTCCCTGGAATCTCATTTCCAGCTTTCTTCTCATATAGATTCTGAAGTTCATCTCCTATCCCCATGAGCCATAATAACTGAAGACCTTGAGTTTTACCTCAGAGGAGTAGCAGAAACAGCTGTAGCAATTAGCTCTATCTCATTTATCTTTATTTCTAGCAGCAAAAACAGACAACCATTTTATCTTTCTCTGGAGATTATCCATGCATTAACCTTTTTGTTGCTATTATTGCCAACATTCTTAAATGATTTATACTCCTGTTTTTAGTTTTTCCTAATTTTTTTTGTTCCACACTATAATTAAAAAAAAAACTTTTAGGACTACCAAAAGAGTAACCTTAATTTCTGCTTATTAACTATGCACAACAATTAAGTGCCTCTGTTATATTTTTCATCTTATACATGAATTTTCTCTGAAATTCTTATCAAGATATTGTTATAATGAAAAGATTAGAACAAAATGAAATTGTAAATCATCCTTAAGTCAATACTTCTTTTGTTTAAACTAATAATATGACCTCATGGGTGCAATAGTTATTTCTGTCCTGGAGTGCAGGAATGATGGTAGTGACAGCTGCACTGCATGCTGCATTGTGAAGACAATCCTGGGACATTGTCAAATGAATCAGTATTAAATTTATATAATTATGTCTGGGGAAGCTGTGCGTGGTGGCACACTCCTATAATCCCAGCACTTGGAAGGCAGAGGTAGGACGATTGCCATGAGTTCGAGGCCACCCTGAGACTACATAGTAAATTCCAGGTCAGCCTAGGCTAGAGCGAGACCCTACATCAAAAAACAAAAAAATATGTCTGGGGAGACAATTATGTAGGTAAAATGATTACAATACAAGATGAGGGCCTGAGAGTAATATCCAGAACCCATGAATAAAAGCAAGACATGTTAGCACATGAATTTAATCTCTGCAATGGATAGGCCAAAAAAGGGGATATCTGGTGCTCACTGGCTAGTTTTTCTGGCAGTATCAGTAAGCTAAGGCTCAATGAGAGATCCTGTTTCAATAATAAAATGAAGTCCAATGAAGTAAGATATCCAATGTTGATCTATGGCATCCCAATGTACACAAACACCCAATCACCCAATCGCCCCCCCACACTTGGGCACCCATGTATATACACTCATAAACACAAATATTATATATATATATATATATATATATATATATATAGAGAGAGAGAGAGAGAGAGAGAGAGAGAGAGAGAGAGAGATAACATAACAATGCCTCTGCAGACAAAACAGATATTTCAAGTAGTTCATGAATTGTTATATGGAACATGGATTAATGTATTCTAACTTCCAATTATAGTAGAATTTCTAATGGGAACATTTAAACAAATATATACTTTTGTTAAGGTTAGAATAAGAACTGTTACAAATAGTATGTGTTGCTTCAGAAGAACTTTAGGAAAGACAGGAGACTCCCGGGGACTCAGAGGATATCAACAAGTGAAGGAAGCTGAGCTAGAGAGCTTTTTATTTCACTGTTGTTTCCTTCTATGAAGCTTTTACATTTTGATTGTATATCATTGTATTTAGTGCTGCGAATTGAGTGAGATTTGCTCATGATTAAAATAGACAGGTAGTATAGATTTTTGAGGAAGCAGAAGATGAGGCCTAGTGAGTATAAGTATAAAGACCAATTACCTTAATATTACTTCTTCTTTGCCACTCTGCTCTTCCTTATTATTATTTCTCTTTTTTGTATAGATAGATACACCACCTACCCTCCATAAAAAATAAGGGCCACAAAAATTTCAATTTTATAACCTGTTAAGTAAAATTTGTTCGGGCTAGTCCTGGTGCCACGTACATATAATCCTAGCACAAAGGAGACTGAGACAGGAGAATCATGAGTTCCAGGTCAATTTGGGTTATACAGGAAGTTTAAGGATACTCTTGGTTTCATTGTACACATAGAGATGTGTCAAAAACTTAGAGCTATAGCTTCAAGATTAATTTCTATATGTCTTCTATACAAAATTAAAACTTTTTATTCTAAACCATCCCTTCCTTTTCAAGTTTTTAAAAAATATTATGTAATTTATTAATTTGTTTTGTGTTGCAATTTTAAAATACTTGAAGGAGGATGTTATAAAAGAAAAATACCATTCTCAAAGTTTTAGAAATGAAAAGTATAACATATCAGATGGTCTCACCTGCTTGTCTTCTGATGTGCTATTTGACAGCATGGAAAGGCATCAGGAGGAAGATTGCATTATGCAGAATGGTCAAATTATGGGATGTAAGCTTACTTTATAATAACTTGTTTTATGAGAGCTCATCCCAGAGAATCTTGCAAGGGCGGTGTCCTGATGACCTAATTATCTTACACAAAGGCCACATCTATTAAATTCCCCACACCTAATCCCTACCATATTTGATACCAAATTTATAGCACAGAAATCTTTGGGCATATACTCAAATTATAGAGTAGTAGATCCCTATTTATTTTGGTTATTGTTTTAAAAGTTGTCAAAATTTTAGCTTTGAATCATATTTTTCATCAATGGAAGTAAATTGCATTTTGGATTTCAAAAATTCATATGTTAAAATCTCTATATCTCAGTTTCTTTGGAAAACAGGTAAGTTACAGACATAATCAGATGAGTTGAGGCCATACTGGAATAAGGTGGCACATTAGTCCAGTATTACAGGGAGCCTTATGTGGAGGAGAAATTGATAAACAGGTAAAATACCAAGTGAATATGAAGGTAGATATTGAGATGATGTGTCCATCAGGCCAATAAACCTCAGTGATTACAGGCAAACTACTAGTAACTGGGGCAGAAGCATGGGTCATACTGTCCTTCACAGATCTAATAAGGATGCAACAAAGCTGACAGCTTGTTCTCAACCCTTTAACCCTGAGAACACTGAGAAAATAATTCCCTGATGTTTGAGTCACTCAGCTTGTTGGCAGCACAAGGAAACAAATACAAAAAGAGAATGAAAATACTTGACTCTATGACAGATGAAATCATTAGTTCTAAAATCACTTAACATTTCAGAATACACTGAAGTCTAGTTTTTCATATTAATTATGAATGAATATCTTATTTCTAAGTGTGTCATGTAAGTATACACCTAATATGCACCTGTTTAAAGAGTTTTAATTTAGTCATGCATTTACACTTCATTTTCATTGTTATTGATGTATATCTAGTACAAAAAAGCTTTTCAAATTTTGGTTACAAATGAAATATCATTCAGAGAAGCACCCATTTCCCCCCTTAACTAAAAACTCTTCAAATTTAATTCAAAAAGTAAAAATTTCATAGAAGCTATAAAGTACACTAAATCAAACGTGTTTGCTGAAAACAAATGTGAGTCAAAGTAAAAATAAATAAAGGTGAGGAAAAATTCATAGAGCAATTAAAATAAGTTTTGCCCTTGGACGAAAAAATGAATATTTGGGGCTGGAGAAATTGTTGGTAGGTAAAAGTGTTTGCTGTGTAATCAGGATAATTAGAGATTCCAATATAAGAATGCATGAATAAATGCAGTAGCCCATGAGCAAACGTTCCTATGATGTGATTGGAGGTGTTGACAAGAGAATCTTGGAAGCTGGCAGGCACCTAGGCTGGCATTTGCAGTACTGAGCAACAAAGACCTTGTCTGAAACCAGATGGAAGGTGAGGACCCACTTTCAAAGTTGTTTGCTGATTTCCACATCATGCCACGGCATACATGTACCTGCACTCCCCCGTGAATTCACATACATATCATTCACACATGCAGAAATTATATAAATCTTGAAAGTTTGTTCAAAAGTATTAGAAGAGGTTTAGTTTATAATGGGTTATCAAAATAAAATCCAGAAGAATTAACTATTTATTTAGACTTTTGACTTCTTCCTATAATAAATTGTATTGCAAACTTCAATATAGTAAAGGTAGAGACTATTCAACAGTGCTGCCTCAAGAAATGTCTTCAGTGTAAATTGTTTCTACATATGATTAGTTATGTAATTTTGAGGACCAGTTTTAGGGAGTGAGATTTTCATAAAACAAACTAGATAATGTTCTTTATGGGAAGAATTATATAGCTATCTTCCCTGTATGTCATTTACAAGCTATGAAAATTTTACACAAATTATTCAACCTTGAGATAAGGTCAGAAACTATGATAAAAGGTCAGAAACATGATAAAAGATTTTAATAATTCTCAAAATTATATATGAAATTGCTAGCAATTTCTAGGTCACAGTAACAGGTTAATAGTAGTTATTTGTAAGCAAGTGCCTTTAACTGCTGAGCAAAATTCTTAGCCAGATGATTAAGTACTAAGTAATGTCTTATTGGTATTATTCAGCTGACTTTTTCTCCACTTAGATCTGCTAATATAATCCTGATAATATAATCCTTTATTTTCTCTTCTGGTTATAACTGAGGATCATTGCTTTTAGGCTGTCTTTTTCTAATATGTAAACCTTCAATTGCTTATTTAAAACTGGAATATATTACAACTATAGTAACTTCAAGGACAATATATTGTAGGGGTTAGATAATTATCACCAAGCATGTCCATTTTCTGATCCTTGGAATTTGATGTTCAATTCTAATATCAAAGACATTTGTCAGGTGTGATGGCGTACATTATTTATCCTACTTGGGAGGCCAAAGTAGGAGGACCACTGGGATTTCGAGGACAGACTGAGACTACATAGTGAATTCCAGATCAGACTGGGTTAGAGGGAGAACCAGCCTCAAAAAAAGAGGTTTTGGTATGATTAAGTTATCTATTTTAAGATGAGGAGACTATCATGTGTTGTTCAAGTAAGTCTGATATTCTCATAAGAGGAGCACAGGAAAAGTTATTCCAAGAGGAAAAGGTCATGTGATGAAAGAAATAGAATTAGGAGTGTAATAAAGATCGGGGAACTATCCCTGAAGCAAGGAAGCTGGCCATTTTAACAGCTACAAGTGGTGATGAAATAAATTCTCTCCTGAAGTCTCCAAAAGGAAATAGCTGACACCTGACTTTAGCCCAGTGAAACTAATTGTAGACTTCTGACCTCGAGAACTCAAATAGAATTTTTGAATTTCTGAAACAACATTTGTGATAATTTATTACATTGGTAAAAAGAAACTGATATAAGTAGACATCTGAGTTCATTTGAGATATGTCTGTTAGTATTATGTAACAATCCATCTCCCAAATACAATTATTTAAAGTACCATTTATTTATTTACTATTTTAAAATACTGTTATTCTTAACTGACTATACATTGTAATGGTGCATTTTTAACATGGCACAAGGTAATGCTGCAATACATGCATATAATGGAAAATGATCATATCTGGTTATCCATATTTCTATCCCCTCAGGAATATATGGTTTCTTTTCGGGGAAAATATTCAACATCCTCTCCACTATGTATTTATTTATTTATTTATTTATTTATTTATTTATTTATTTATTTATTTATTTATTTATTTATTTATTTATATTGCTATACATCTTTTTTTTTCTTTTTTATTGTCCATAATGAGTTACATTGTTTAGTGGGCCAACAATGAGTTGTTATCCCCAATTCCTCATTGTCCCCCCCTTCCTTATCCCCAGTCAGCTGGATATCCTCCTCCGTGGGCTGTCTGTATCAGTCTTTGCAAACCACTTTTCATGGGCACAGTAGCACCAGAGAGAAGATACTGCTGTGATTTTCAGGCTGAGGTGAATGAGCTTATGTGCTAAGTTTCTTTTCTGTTTTATTAATATATTTATTGTCAATAATTAGAAACATTGTATGAGTAAGTCTTGTGATGGCACCACCATTTTCCCTCTGGGGGCTCTCCTCATTGGACTTGCTGGACCAGACCTGGGGATAGTGGGTTATGGATTGTACAAGTGGTAGCCCTTTGTGTGTGTGTGTGTGTGTGTGTGTGTGTGTGTGTGTGTGTGTGTTGTTGTTGTTGTTGAAGGGGAAATGGCTCTGGATATTCTCCCCACCATGGTTCTTACATTCTTTCCACACCCTCTTCCAATCAGATCCCCAAGTCATGGTGGGTGAGTTTTAAGTCTGTTTTACTGTTGATGTCTTAAGATTCTCTGTATATATTCTTTGGATTATGTTGGGTATACAGTGCCTGACTCCATTATCTGACTTGCTATGGAGGTAGCTCTCTTGATCTTCTCACCACTTCCTCAAAGTTCTGGGCTCTACATAATAATTTAGGGGTAGTTCATCTCCTGACTCCATGTCAGGCATCATCTCTGGTCTTGTTGGAGGAATTGGGTTGTCCATGACTTTAGCTGCCTTCTGAAACATACTAACAGAATCCCCAACAGAGAGTGAGGTCAGAATAAGGTATATAAGACAAACATTGTTAATTTGGCTAGATTCTAATGAGTATAGCCTCTCTCTACATCTCTGGTTAGTGGTGGTTTCCCCTTGGAGCCCATGATCTTGGACCCATAAGAGTTTACCATGGATCCCAGTTCCAGTTAATGGTTCCTAGCCTCTGAATGGATCTCTTAGATAATTAGCAAGCTGTTGATTACCCATGTAGGTTTAGCACCACTATTGCACAGATGAGCACTTCTTGGCTTTCTGGTCTCTACCATATAACAGTGTCCTCAGCATTCTCATAAGGTCCATCAGTGTATATCTATGGACTCTACTCTCCAAATATCATTAGCCAATTTCACCTGATAACTCCTATAACACCTTCCAGCTCTACACATGGGGGATCCTTACCATTCTGGGTCAAGTAAGGTCTCTTGATGTTGTGTGACAACAGTCTGTTGTATCTACAACAATAGGGTCTTATCTTTTTCTTGGTGTGGGTATTCAGGAGCTTGAGCTAGAGCAGCATTTTTAACTGTTGTAGTTTCCTCAGTAGCTGTTGCCTAGAGGCTGGTTTCCTCTGGAGCTGAAACCTCCAATAGTACATAGGAGTTAATGACAGGTCTAGTGAGAGAGCTGTAGAGGGCTGGCCAATAGAGGTGACCTGTCTGAGAGGGGGGTATTGAGAAAGTGGGAGTCGGAGACAGGAGACAGGCACAGAAGCAGCTAAATAAGAGGAAGGGGTGTGCACAGGAAGAACGGAGCAGTGGAGTGGGAGCCAGAGGATCAGACTGCCCTAGCCAGAGTGGAGGAGGGTTGCAACAACATTATTATTTAGTATTTAGAAATATTCAATTTATTGTTTTCTAGTGTTATTTAGGTCACAAGTCTTAAATTTTTAAAAGTATTTTATTTAAGAGAGAGAGAGAGAGAGAGAGAGAGAGAGGGAGAGAGAGAGAGAGAGAGAGAGAGACATAAACAGAGACATAGTTACTCTTGGAAAGAATGGACGCCCTAGGACCTCCAGCCACTTCAAATGAACTCCAGACACATGCACCCTTGTGCATCTGGCTTTCATATGGGCACTGTGGGATGGAACCAGGGTCCTTCAGTGTCACAGGCAAACACTGCAAACACCTTAGCCACTAAGCCGTTTCTTCAGCCCAAGCTTGTAAGTCTTGAGAGCTTTTTTAGGGTTATTCTAAACTTGCTTGGGATTGGATGATCTCAGCTGAAATTGCTTATGTTTCTCAGATAACTTTGCTGCACCTCTTTACAGGCTGATCTAAGAATAGATAAACAGGTGGGTTATCTGTTCTGTCATCCCACAATCGCTCCAGAAGTGTTAGCCCGGGTTTGTGAAGTAAGATTTCCAGGAGAAAGAAAAAAAAATGCATGGATGACCTATATTGACCTTTTGAAACAACCTCAGAATTGGGATAGAACAAAGCATTTTACATTCTTTTATCCAATGCAGGACAAAAAGACTGTCAATCTTTTAGCAGTTGATAAAATAGACTTTGTTTCTCAATAAGAGTTTCTGCTAAATAATACTGTGTAGGGAGTGTGGCTAGAGGGAGTTAAACTATTTGAAATATTTTCTACAGACAACATACTACATAGTTACTCTTGGAAAGAAAAACATATATCACAAATTTCACCTGATTTCTAGCCCCTGTACTTTACCATCATCTCAAAGATAAGTTCTCCTTTCTTTGCAATATGCATGTGCTTTTGATTAACTACTATGGTCTGGCTACTAGTTTCTGAAAAGAACTGATCAATTAATTCAGAGGATAGCATCAATAACTATTTGCCTAGTGAATATGCCTTTCACTTAAAATTTATTGATGTTTTAAAGGCAAACTGTCAAATGATTTTTCCTAAATTGCTTTTCCAATACAAGATGCCAGGTCCAGAACACCTCACCCTTGTGAAATTACTAATGGAGCATTATCTCAAGACTCTTCTGGAAATGCTTCCAGTGCAGCTTAGCTAAGGACCATATGTTACATGGTACATTTTCTACATAAGATCTTTCCTTTATATTTCTTTCACAGGTGTTACTTATTTTTAAAGAAATGATTATATATGCACATATGTGGATACCTATTATAATTAAATAAGTTATTGTACACATTTCATGCAATTTCTAGAGTCCAGATGGGCTGGTGTGGCAGCTGCATTTCGATCAACTGTGAAGGTGTTTCTCCTAGAATGCCTTGAAGAGGACAACACCATTAGAGCTCCCCAAGAGCCACCTGGCTTAGTATGTATGTATGTATGTATGTATTTATTTATTTATTTATTTATTTATTTATTTATTTATTTATTTATTTTCTCTTATAATTCCTTTTCTTCCAAATGCATCAGATTTAGGAAATTAATGTGAATGGGAGAATGAAGGTCTCTACTGTCCAAATGATTGCTAAAATCTACACCGTTGATGTTTCCATGCTTTCTAGCAAAAAAAAAAAAAAACAAATAAATAAATTGAATCAACCTTTGAATCATTTCAAAATTGTATTTCCCAGTTTTGCTGTGATGTTAAAATATCATTTTAAAGTTAGCATACAGTAAAACTAGCTTTCCACTCCTACAATCTTTTTTTTGCATGTACTGGTTTATGTGATGTGTTTGTCTGCATGTGTGTTTTGTGTGTTTGTGTGTTTGTGTGTGTGTGTGTGTTGACACGTATGTGGAGGCCAAAGCATCAGCACACATGTTATAGCCAGAAGAAAATGTAAGATATCCTTCTCTCTTGCTAATCCATGTGTTTTCCTCATTGAACCCAGATCTGCCATATTCAATGACTGGTTGATCACGGGGCCCAGAGATTCTCCATTCTGTGTTCCCCACAGGACTGGGATTACAGATGTGCATGGCTTTTGCATGGGTGCTGTAAATGGAATGCAGGGTCAATGAGTTCCTCTCAGGCACTCATGCTTGTGTAACAAACATTCATACTTGCTCAGCCATTTCCTCATCCTCCATAATATGACAAATTTTAGCACATGAATAAATCTGTAATCACCATTATAATCATGATACAGAACTTTCCATGTATATATGAATGTTTATGCAGCTCTACTTATAATCTCCAGAAACTGAGACTAAATCAGAAATGCCTCCATTTGGTAAATAGACTATGTCATATCCACACAATAAAACACACATATTCTGCATTGAAATTATGGAACCATACTGGTTAGATGGCTCAGCAGTTAAACACACTTGTTTGAAGAGCCTTCTGGGTTTGGTTCAATTACTCAGTACCCATGTAATGCCAGATGCACAAAGTGGCACATTGTATCTGTAGTTCATTTTCAGTGGCAGGAGGTGCTGGTGTGCCCATATTCATTCTGTCTCTCCATCTCCATTCCCTCTCAATAAATAAATAAGAAGCAGACAACTAGGATATTCGAAATATTCCAAAGCAGAAATCCAGAGACTGCTAAGACCTCACCATGAAAGCAGACTTAAAAATCACCCACCATGGCTCAGGGAACTTTGCAGAAGAAGGGTAAGAACCATGCTGGGGGGGATACTATAGGTATTGACCCACCCAAGCTATCTGCTGCTCAAACAACTCATAGCCCTCCATTACATGGAACATACCAGCAATCCCACTGAAGAGGACCCTCAGTGGAATGGGGTTGGGAGGAAGGATATGGTGGTACCAACACATGAGTTGTACATACAAAGTTTCTACTTATTAAAAAATAAAATTTTAAAAATAAATAAGAAAGTAAAAATAAATAAGAATGAAACTACTGAAAAAATCTTAGAAAAAATGTCCCTGGATTAAAAATAATGGTTAGTCACAGAAGGTTTCATATTAAATGATTCCATTTGTGTGACTTGAAAGTTTCTGCTTGAACTTTAATTGTTGATGTCAATATTGCTCCAGTTTCCACTATAGCTTCAAGTTCTCCAAATGGATCTTTGAAAGTAAAGGTCAGATTGATTATTTGTTTAATTATTTTTATTAAACATGTTAGGTTAGTATAAGAAGAACTGGGGTTCATCTTGGCATCGTCCTACATTTATGTCATACTTTGTTCTCATTCAGTCCCCCTCCACTGTCCTCCCTAATGTCACATCACAGAGCTATTTAGACCAATCCATTGTATATGATTTAGAAAGTTCTTTATGATGACAGTCTTGCCTTTTAGAATCTCATGCCTCATGTATCTGATGAGCAATGTACTAATAGGCAGCACTACCATGTTCAGTGCCAGGGATGCATCATCTTTGTCCAAAATCTCCTGGAATCTCAACTCAACTCATGGTCCCACTTGGCACTTCTTGTGGTATATGACTTCTGAGAAACCTTTATTAATTTATTTTAAGGAAGTAATTGGGAAGTCTAAAATTTCCTAGTCTGTGTTTGTGATTAGTGGGATAACTACAAAGGGGAGATGCCTATCTGACCTTGATGTGGTATGATAGGCAGGTGTAAAGCCTAAAGCAAAGCAGAGTTAAGTTTCTTCATTTAAAGCTTCTAGAGATCATAGTTTGGTCTCTGTCCACATTTACACAAGGAGCATACTGAGAAAGCATAGCACTTACTAAAACCCTTGGAGGAAGACATTTTTCCTGCCAATAACTCTTCACCAAACAAACATTTTGAAAACACTTGGATGATCCTGGCTGTCCCAGTGTTTTCAAAAAATATTTCCAGCCTGCAGTCACAGAAGCCTCGAAGAAGAGAGTGGTCAACAGGAAAACTTGAAATGGAAGAGGCTCAGTGAGCAGCTGCTGAGTGTGAAAATGCATGCACAAACATATGCTTGTCTTAGGGCCTTAAGGCATTTTTTATTTATGCAATTTAATTTATTGCTTATTTATTATCCTGCATATTTCCAAATGGATGATACTATTTCAGAAGATTTTCTTATAAACAAACCCTTTACTTTCAAAAAGCATGGCATAAATATGTAGCATGACACAAATATTTGTTTTTCCAAAAATATACTTTTATTGAGGAATAAAAATCCTAGAGTAATTTGGTCTGTTTATCATCAATACTTTGTTTGTCATTCTTGCCTTCTTGTGTGTCCACTTTTATTTGGAGGATGTAGCATTTAATTTTCTACCATTTAAACTGAATTGCCAAAGGATGTCTAGGTGAAAAGCATTTAGAATTTGATGCTGGTGCATAATGCTGCAATTTGCTTACTTGACCATAAATGCTGAGCTTTCAACTCTTCTTTATACTCAACTATGTTTTGTGTTTAATTCAAGTATTGAATTATATCTAAAAATATCTCTTCTGTTAAGGGCCTAAATCTGAAAGCCATTATTTTCTCATATTTTGAAACAGATTTTTTTTTTAAACCAGGGATAAATCCTTTGCAGTGTGTCCCTTTATGTAGTAAAGAAATTCCCCCATGGTTTTCTTCATGTTGAGAAAGGTCAGATTTTCTGACATGAACAAGAAATCTTCCATAGTTCTAAGTGGATTCAAATTATCGTAGTTCTTTTCTCCCTGTTCCGTTTGGTATTCCTCCTGAAAAACATTGTGCATACAGGCACCCAATTCCCACTGTGAATTCACTGTTTCCTTCAGAACTCAGTGCATTAGAATATTTCTCCTCAATACTATTCAATGAACAAACATAGTTGAACAAATAGATTCTTTATGTTCATTGTCATGTAAAAGTCTTAGTTGGCATTGCATAAAGAAAACTCTTCTTTACTTGCTTAACCCAGTATTTCCAAATGGGTTAACAGAATTCAGTTTTTAACATTTTAAGGAACATTACTGGGAAATGTAATGTTAAAATTTTTAATGTGACCAGCTGTCTCAATCTCTTGCCACCATGACTTCCCCATCCTGATAGACTGTAACTTCAAACTGTAAACTGAAACAAACTGATTCATCCTTAAACTAAGTCTTGCCATATGCTTTGTCTCAGCAACAAGAAAGGTAAGTAATAATGTATTGTAACATCTTTTAAATGCAAATCTTTCTATAATTGCTGATTCAAGAAACATTTATTAATTACATAATATGATAATGTGTACTATGCTTTTCATAGACATGTTTTAGCATATGTTCATATGAATGCTAGTGGTATTTATTGCTAAAAATTTTATAAGTGAAAATAAGTGTATACTCCTTAATATGTGCCAGCAGAAATTAGATTTTTATATTCTAATAGATATTGGGTGATTTTTTTACAACATAAGCAAGCTTAACTTGGAAGGTGTGATGGATTGATCCAGATTTCCCCCATAAACATATGAATTCTGAATGCTTGATCCCCAGTTGATGGCAATTTTGGAATTAGAACCCTGTTGGAAGTGTGTTTTAGGGGGCAGGCTTATGGAGGTTATAGCCAGCTTCCCCTTGCCAGCTTTTGGCACACCTTCCTGCCACTGTTTGTAGTGCTGTGGCAGAGGTGATGTCCATCCTCTGCTCATGCCATCATTTTCCCTACTATGATAGAGCTTCAGCTGGAATCCCTAAGCCAAAAAATAATTTTCAAAAATTCATCCCATCAGCTGCTTTTGATGGGGTTCTTTGTAGTAGTAACAGAATCTCTTTCTTTTTTATTATTATTTTTTTATTGTCCATAATGAGTTACAACATTTATTTAGTGGGCAAACAATGAGTTGTTATCCCCAATTCCCCACTGCCCTCCCCTCCCCCCTCAACTGGATAACCTCCTCCATGGGTCGTCTGGATCAGTCCTTGTGACAGGGGACCATGGATAGACTAGTAATCAGCCAGTTTCTCCTGTCCGTACCTCTGGATA
>PVHP010038357.1:0-16928 GCA_004024765.1 Zapus hudsonius | reverse complement strand
ACATTCACATTAGATACCTGCTGTAGCTGCCTGTGGTAGCAGGTGTTAGGTGGTGTCATTGTGCCTTTTGGTTAATTTAAGTATTTAAATTTCCTTTTCTTTGGATCCGTTTGGTCTCTAAATGAACCAAGATTTCTGTTAAACAATTTGATGTCATAGTCTCTTGTAGAATATACTTAATAAAGTGTTATGTGTGCAATTTAAAAAAAAAAAAAGAAGTGAGAGTAAGAAGTAAGAGTAAGGAGTAAGAAGTGGTGATGAATCTGTTCCCTGGTATACCTCTCACATCTTTGCAGTGCTCCTCACCTCTTATGCCTGGTTAAGAGCCAAAGATTGGTAATAAATATGGTAATCTGTGAAAAGGGCACTTCCACTGCCCCCTTAAGTCAAAATATTCATTCTACATTCTGATCTGATGTGAGGGTGTGTGTGTGTGTGTGTGTGTGTGTGTGTGTGTGTGTGTGTGTGTGTGTGTCTTTATATAAGCACTACTAACTGCAAAATGCTACTTGCACTATTTCCCATCTGTTATCCTTAGGAACTATGTTGTATGTCTTTATGGGACCTAAGAAATCAATAAAGGCCTGAGATATGATTGTTTTGAGAATTTCAGAATATTTGATCCATAATACCATTAAAAAGAATCTAAATCTAAGTCACTTTTTTTTTTCTTTTCAATTCTCAGTCTTAGGTTTGTGAAAGCATTCAAGTTATGGTTCATGTAGCATCTCATCAAACATACAGTAAATACCCAGAAAAGGGAGTCAATTCTTATGCTTAGGTTTCCTTTTTCAAGACATACTACATTCCTGTGGTATAATGAATATAATTTTATGATGAAAGCAATAAATGCCCCTAGCTACAATCTTCTTCCAGATATCCGTGCAAAACCGAGGTTTCTGCTTCCCAGGTCTCCTTAGGTGAAATCCCCATAACCAAGGGTACACTTTTTGTCTATATTCTTTCATCCCCACCTCAGGAAAATGCCTAAGCCCCTTTTCTGCTGTTCTTGCCTATTGTGCTAAGGAATTCCAACACACCTTAAACACCTTCAATCTGACTTTACTACATGTTTATACCATCATGATCTATGGCCTGTGAAAATTTCTCCACATCCAGGACAAACACCCCCCATCCCACCCCCAGCATGCACACACAAGCTGTTTGAAGCAAGGTTGTCAAAGCTATTAATCCTAAAAGAATTATCAGACTGGATGTTGGGCTCCACCCTGAGTAACATTAAGCTAAATCTTAGCATATGGAATAAAGCTGGGCATGGTGGCACACGCCTTTAATCCCAGCATGGGCATGGCGGCGCCTTTAATCCCAGCACACATTTAATCCCAGGAGGCAGAAGTAATAGCTGATAAACCTTGATCCTGTTTGTTGATACTTTGCTCTGCTGTACTCTGCTGATTGGCTCCAGCCAAAAGCTTTAAATCTTATTGTTTGAGAGAAATAGGCTGAAAAATGCAGCCTCAGTTTATAAAAGGGTTTTGGGTGCTGGAGTGATTTGAGGTTTGCCTGTCCCACCATTCGCCTCACCCCTCCACGATGGAACCCTTTCTTCTGATGGCTGGCGAGACTAGGCTACCCCGCAGGAGGCCAGGGGGCCAGGACCTTCTCAACACTGAATTTCCTCATTTGGTGTGTATGTTCCGTTTTCTATTGAAAACTCAGAAAAGCCAACCTTCTCTTATGTTTTCGATTCAGTCAGTTTTTAGATCCTCATTTACAGGGTCCCACTTCTGGTATGAAGCATTCTTTCTAAACTCCAAATCTTTAACCCTGTTTCCCTATATACACATAAGAATGAAATCTCTATTCTAGCATGGCCCTCACCTGACACCTTACTTACGGACCCTCTAACAATCCAAGGAAATCCTATTATGTGGAGCATTGCGTATCTTTCAAAAAAAATAAATTTCTTAGGTGGGCTAGAGTAAGACCCTATCTCTTAAAATAAAAAAAAAAAAGAAAAGGATTAAATAAATCTACTTCTCAGAGCAGCTAGACTTCTCTACATTACTTCTATTCTGCTAGTCAAAAAAAAGTCATGTCTAAAAATACCTACTCTTTAATAACCCAGGGTCATTAATGAAGTCATCTGATCAATTGCAATTGTGGACCCTCAGCCATACTCTGTACTATCTTCAATCCCTGTACACATTAGTGGAGAATGGACCCTTGTACCAAGATGCCTCACTTGGGCAGTCCTTCATCAAAGGTACTGTAACTGTTCACAACTCTTACTCTCTCCCAGCATTCTCCTTTGTAAGGAAGACATTCTTTGCAGTTCCTCTCTGTTCCTTTCCCCCACACTGTCATTTCATTCAATGTCATCTGTACACTAAAGTATATTGAAGACACGATAAAGTTACATGTGGAGAGAAAAAAGACATATTACAACACAAAGCTAGTGTTAAATTTTTCATCTTCTATGGGTAAAGGGCATTTAACTGGTTCCAGAATTCTGAGATGCCTTTGGTCTATTGAAACTTGTGTGCTGGAGAATGTGAAAGGACTTGGAACTTGGAACTGCAGAAGTCTTAGCAACTGCTGAAACTACTTTATGGACTATTGACAAGAAATTTATGTCCAGCCTCTGATCAAGCCTCATTTTCCCCTGCCATCATGAAATTTCAGAGTTGGTGAGCCAAAATAAACCCTTACCTCCCCTTAGCTGTTTTTGCTCAGGTATTTTCTGCAGCACCACAGAGCTAACAGTCATGGAAAAGTATATTTTCTTATAAATGTTTTCATTTCATCAAGAAATAAATAATACTAGAACTCCTCATTAACATGTATTTCATTTGTATAAAAGTCTGTGTCTTTGGTGTTAGGAAATATGAAAATGAATTACAGAATTTAAAAAACATTGGGGCCTGAATTTTTTTTTTTTGTATGGCTATTTTTACTATTAGAATACTGGTCTAAATATTATTCACTATCATAGTCTGTGACCAATTGTATTTTAAGCAAATCATGCGTGTAATAGCTCCTCAGTATTCACTTTTATGTACTCATCCATCTGAAATGGGGTGAGCTGGGTGTTAGAATTTAGACAACACCCAGCAAAAATTCCAATGCGCCCCAAAATTTAAGGAGTACCCGATTTCTTGTCTATAAATTTAAAGAACTAAAATCATAGACAACAAGGTAGTAAGGTATAGTGGGAGACTTTATTACATAAGGGAACATGGGAGTTACAGAGTTCTCCAGCCACCAGTGTGGGGAGAAAAACGTGGAGAGTTTAACAGAACTTATGCTGTTTAGCAAAACAATCAGAATGGGGAAAGACCATGTGAAGAAAAGATTCATGTGAAAGAGAAATTCAGTCCCTCACCACATGCTGTGGTGGGGGCTGTGGAGACCTTACAAGGTCCCTGGGAAGTCAGAGATCCATTGGCCAGCCTGCTGTGTGGGGAAGAGACTGCTTTTTTCTAGGAAAGTTAATTTAAGTTTTCCCCAGGTAAGTCAGAGAGACTGCTGATTGGTTCATATCTGACCAATCAGTTTTAGCACCTAGGTTTTAGGTCTAGATGGACACCTCCCACTCAAGGGGAGGGTGTCTCTGTAGCTGCCTGACCTGTCACACATATATTTATTCTTCACTTTTTTGTTTCTTTACTCAATGGTATCATATTCAATAAATTCAATATTTATTTTTTAAATATTTTATTCATTTTCAAGCAGAGAGTGAGTGAGAGAGAGAGAGAGAGAGAGAGAGAGAGAGAGAGAGAGAGAGAGAGAGAACGAGAACCAGGGCCACCATCTTGTGGGTCTGGCTTATGTGGGTACTGGGGAATTGAACTCGGGGCTTTAGGCACTGGAGGCAAGTGCCTTAACCGCTGAGCCATGTCGCCAGCCCATAAATTCAATATTTAATACAAATTTTATAGAAAGATAACATATTGAAGTTTTAAAGGATGCATGAGAAGGAATTTTCAATTCCATACATAAAATCCCCACTCACATTTATAGATAAATGCTATCAAAGTACACATACCTCTGTATGAAAAAAAACATATAAGGAAGATACTTCTGCAGCTTTGATATAAAAAATAAAATTAAACATCATAGCCTGATACTGTTTGTTAAAATTACAGAAGTGAATTTATCCAACTTCAAAATATATGACTATTGTCATTCTTTTTTTTTTATTTTAACACTCAAACACATTTTTCTACATATTCATTTTAACATACAGGTATATGCAAGCCAACAGGCAATTATTCTAAAAGAATAACTTCAATAAGATTACACATGATTCCAGTGACTATTTTTGGTTCATAAATTGTTCCCACCGTCAGAATAGCTCTCTCACTTTAACCAATGGAAACATTATATAAGGCATCTAATTCTTTTAGGTGCTCTGGAAGAAAAATAGAAGACAAATTGATCATAGAGAGAGGGTAACCCAAGGCAAGTACAGAACTGATTTTTAGTTCAGATAATTTATATTTTCATTAATATTAATGTGTCCTGCTATTTGGACATTTTTTTGTGAACTTTACTGCATGAACAAATTGCATGTGGTTCCCATTGCCCTTGTGGTTTCCTTTTATAACTCTCTCCCCACCGCCATTCCACTGAGGGCCCTCCTAGGAGGGGTTATTGTTATTCACCATGGGGTTAAGAGTGCATCAATAAATAATTACATGTTGAATTATTTAAAATATTTTTGTTTATTTATTTATTTGCAAGCAGAGAGTGAGGAGATAGAGCGGGCAAGAGAGAGATAAAGAGAGAAAGAGCCTTATATGGGAACTGGGTTATTGAACCAGAATCATAAGACTTTGCAGGCAAGTACCATAACCACTGAGCTATCTTTCCAGCCCCTAAATGTTGAATTTTCCCTCAGTGCACTCACTACGTAAGCATCCTTTAAAGTTGGTAAGTCCTGCCTTTCTAATCTAGGTTTTCTACACTACACAAATAAGTAGTTCTTCCAAATTTATATATCTTGCTCTTTATTTTTAAGACAATGTGGTTCACAATTAAGTTTTTGCTGTAATACATATGCACCTCTTATATAACACAACTAAAGTATCCCTGGCACTCCAGTCTTAAAAGCCTTCTCAGCCCTAGTTCCCCATGGCAACTGTCTTCATACAGACATCTGCTGGTTCACGTCCCATTTTGTCTTATTTCAATGCTTAAAGTCCCCTTTTAGATTTTATTTAGTGATATAATCCTATCACACTTTTTTTGGAAATTTACAATTCATTGAAACATTTTTTTCAATATTTCTACTATATAAATAATTCTAGTATCTGAAGAGAAGTTAACTTGGTGAAATTGTGCTGCAACCTAGAAGCATATCAAATCACTCAGGTTTGACAAAAAAAAAAAAAAAAAAAAAAAACAGAGGAAGCCAATTAAACTTCACATGAGCAATGCTTTTTAATTTTTTGGTGAGCTCTTTATATATTGCACAAAGTGTATTTATCTAAAAATAAAAGTATTCCTCAATTGTTGAAATAAAAAAGTCCTAATGTCCTGTGATTTTTACTGCCAAATTTTAGAAATCTAATATGAAGGTCTTATTTCAAGCCAGGCTACAGATTTTACAAGTTAGGATACATAATGAAAAATACAACCTTTGTACTATCTATAAATTAAAATTTTGGTTGTGATATTCTATTACTATAAGATACAATGATGATGCCTGGGGTGGCAATTGTGAATTAATTTTAGAACATACATATTTCTTCAATATCAAGATGACCAAACACTGAGTCATGATTTCATCCTTCCTTAAGATATAATATGCAGCTTTAAATCTCCCGTTTAAATAGTAATACAGTGCATACATCAGTTTTCATGTAACTATGGTCCAATAATTAGGAAAAAAAATCACTTTTTGGAGGACCATTTGTTTGGGCTCATAAAAGGATGCACTATTATTGTAGGACAGACAAGCTGGTGATCTCACCTCCTGTCCAGAGTATCCAAAGTCTGAGACAGTCACACTTTAGCAGTCACCAAACAAGGTCATTCTATGAACCTCCAAGTCTGAGCTCCAGTGGCCCAACACTACCAGCCATGCTTCTTGTTGCAAAGGCTGGCTCCACATCTGTCAGAAAAAATGCCACAGCCAGGGACCAAGTAAGCCTTTAAATAAAGAACCTATGGGGAGACATTTCATATTAAACCATAACAGGGATTAATCAGCCATGACTAGTCTGTATTCCAGGCTCTTCAGTTTGAATCCACAGCACGTGGAGAATCATGATATTTTAGATTGTGCCTTGGAGGAAAGGGATTTTGCAGAATTCTTCTTATTCTACCAAAACAGGTTGAAATCATTACAGAGATTTGCCACCATTTGTCTTGAATGATGTTGGGCACTGCTTGTTGGTATTGCTAAATGGGACATGGAAGACAAAGGGTTAAGAGAGTGTTGGAGAATGAGATTTTGAAAGGCAAATTCAGTAGACATTTCCCTATCTCCATCCTTGACCCTAAAACTCCTGACCCCTAAGAAAGCCACAGGAACTGAGCGTTCTCACCTTAGCATGACTGGCAATGGGTGTTAGACCGAGGTGACATTTCTCTATAACCATCCCCATCGGACCTGTGGATAGAATCCTGTATTTCCCCCGCTCAGGCCCCCCAATTATACAAATTAGGTCTTCATAGGTTGTCTGCATTTGCATATCCCCTTACAGAATGCCCACTCACCACCCTGCTTGACCAATCCCCTTGCCCTCCCCTGCTCCTCATCCTCCTGGCTTCTTTTCTCTATAAATGTAAGCTCTCCCCATTCAGTAAAGGACACATGGATACACTATACACATCTGCTCGAGTCTGTGTCCTGGGAGCGTCCTCTCATCCAACCCCAGCTCTGTGGAACCGCCCTGAGACGCAGAGTAGCAGCCTGCAGCTGCAGCTTCCAACTAACTTCTCTCTCTGAAGACGCCACCAGGGAGAGAAACAACAGAATGATACCAAAGCTTCTTCTTCAATGAAGCAGCTTCGGATGCTGTATTCAAAATTCTTGCTCTTTTCTGACCAGAAACACCTGTATCTCTTATCCACAGGCTAAGGAAGCAGGAAGAGGACTTTAGCTTGTGAGCTTGCTGAAGCCATTGTACATTGTGTGGGTTGGAGATGCTGGGCTTTAATCTTATTATTATTATTATTATTATTAAATTATTCATAAAAATGAAGTCATAAAAAGATGAAATGTTTTAATCCATATTTAGAGAATGGATCATAGTGGAGATTGGAACTTGGAACTATACCAAAGTAGTAGGATTCTACTATGATACTTTGGTTCTATCATGAGCCAGAAATTCTATGAAGCTTTACTCCTCATCCTGTACTTCCTAATCAAGAGACTTGGAGAAAAAAGGGATGCTGACCCAACCCGTGGGCCTAGACAACGGGGGTCTCGAGGGGAACCCAAGCCTGGATGAGTGGGAAATAACTTGAGGGAGAAATGAAACCAAGACAGGAGCCTGATCAAGTTCTGTTTATTGCAGGCAATAGGCGAGCTTATCTGCTAAGAACAAGGAGGCAGCTGCATGTTACACTTTGCACAACGTATAAGTTTTTCAAACCCTGTTGCCATCGGAGGTCATAGTGACCTCTCACTGGAACTGCTTGTGATCAGCTGCAATGGCTTGTTTCGGGAAGCACATAACATTGCTAGACTTCTGCATAGTTCAGGGTCGGCAGTGGGGCAGTGCCTCAGACCCCGACAGGATGCTACTCTTTCCAATCCATGCTTGTCCTGTAAAATCAACAGAACCTGAAAGAGAGAAGAATGTTAGTTAGTAAGAAAGATCTTGTCTACTTTCTGTTCTTACTCGCTTGTAGGCAAAGACATCCTCAAAAGCATCAGTGTCTCTCCAGCCCTCATTTCACTATGATTATAAAGCCCTAGATATTTTTCTTTTTGAAGGAAAGGCTTTATTTCAGCTTACGGTTTTGAGGGCAGTGTTCATCATGGTGAGGAAAGCATGGAAGCATGGTAAGAGTTGACAGTAGGTGTCACATCTTCACATTAGCTGGAAGGAAGTAGAGAACTCAAAAGCACCAAGTAGGACTGGACTGGAGAACCTAACACCTGTCCCCCAGTGACACATTTCTTCCAGCAAGGCTATGCCTCCCAACAGCTCCACAAACTTTCAAAACAGCACCACCAACTGGGGATTAAATATTCAAGCATATGAGTCTATGGGGACATTTTACCATTCACATTACCACAGATAATGTCTCATATTAATTTAAATCAATCTAAATCATCAAATTTCATGTGTTTTACATGCCAAAACTGGGTATTGAAAAGACAGTCAATATAATTATATCCAAAATTATTCTGTCCAAAACTTACAAATAAATGTTTGGTGTCAGGTTTTGGAACAAAATCCTCTGGCTTCAAGAAAGAACATTTTGTCTACTTCAATAATAGGGACATTTCAACTGTGGGATGACCTCTTCTTGATATTTCTTCTGTTGTTTATTTTCCTGTGATGGTATGAATGGAGTTGTGAGGAGAATTACTCCTCATGTTCATTCCAAATAAGAACACAAAACAAGTACTATAGCAATAAGAAGGAAGACAGGTAATGTAACTTCCCAATACTTTTGAGGCCAATAGGTTAAGCCTAAGTAGTTTAGTCGTTATTCAGGAAAAAATGCCCACAAGAGATACAATATGAAGCCAAACTGGAAGCTTAAGAACAAAGCCATAATTGCTCTTTCTGGCAATGTTGATGGTGAATTTTCCACAGGTTTCCCGTGGCTTGGGGGCATTCAGAGCTCTGGGCCAAGCTGGATCTCTCTGCAGGGTGCCTTTATTTATTTATTTATTTATTTATTTATTTATTTACTGTGGAATTTGCTTCTTCTGACATTATGTTTATCAATTCTGTACTTTATTCTTTATAATACATCCAGACAATTTACCAAAAATATGAGTTTTTTGTATTGCATCCAATTCCTAAAATAATATCCTTGTTTATAATCATTGATTCAATTATAAGAGAACTGGCAAAAACGAAATTCCTAAAATTGCCTAGTATTATGCCAAAAATAAAAAAAAAACTTCTTATAGTTTAATAAGCATTGTATTAATTATTATAAAGAACATGCACAGTGCATAAAATACTTGCAGAATTGAGATCCTCAAAGCCTAAATAAAACGGAACACTGTAGGGACAGCATCTATAATCTATAATGCAAGAGGCCGGCAATGAGGTAGTAGGCAGACCTGAGATCTTCCCGAAGCTTACAGACAGGCTCGTGTGCTAAAAAGAAGAGAGTGAAGATAATGAGATACTGTCTCAAACAAGGTGGAAGGTGGAGACGAGCAGCCTAGATTGTGGCCTAATCGCAGCATGCCTGCATTTATGTAAGCTTCTTAATTACAACTGATTCATTTGAACTTTTATTTCTTTTGCTTATTAATTATTTGCTAATATTGACTTTTCCTCATAGCATTTTTCCTTTTCATTTCACTCTGAAATATTTTGGTGTTACAAATCATTTGCATTCTTATTCTTAATAATATATTTATCAGATAATGTATATTCAGGTTAGTTTCTAATGTGTTCATAACATTTCATAGTTGCTCTGGATTGATAACTTCAGTCTTTATATCTGTATGAGTTAACATGGACATGTTTGAGGAAACCAATAGCATTTGCTACAGGGGTCTTGATTGTGGGTACCATTTCTAATCCTTAAATATGGTCAGGTATGTCAGTGTTTAAACATAGGCGTACTAAGGTTTCCATGGGCTCAGGTCAGTTAGACTTAAGCACAAACACAAAGGTGGGAATAAATATAACAAATATAAATGTGACACCAAGAGACATAATTTTAACTTTAATAAGTTAAAATTCATCTCACCTATTATTCCTAAAGGATTACATGGATGCACATACTACATTATATGCTAAAAAGAAAAAATTAAGTGCATAGAAAAACTATGTAGGGAAAAAGAGTATAACAAATATCATTTAAGTGGAAACAAAGAAAAATTCAAATATAAAAATTTAAAATATGCATTTTTAAACATATAGTATAGTTAATTATTAAATGATAAATACATGTATAATATAAACATAGAACTAATCATGAACTAATTATATGAAATATATTTCACGATGGAAAAATTAATAGTTTTAAAGGACATCCATAGGATATGAAAAATAGAATGAAGCATGTGAATACATTTAAACTGAGAAAATGTTAGAGATGATAATAATTTTGAATACCTTGGATATTTAAGAAAACCATTTTTTAGATTCAAGCAACTAGTTAACTAAAGCAAACATACTTTACATATTATTAAGGATGCTAAAGTGCAGGAGAGGGGAAATGCTGGCCGAATCCGAATGAAAGCTGTGACAACCTGCTTGCTTTTTAATCAGTGTCTCCACAGAGATCAACCCTGCAATCAGAAAAGCAGCTCTATATAGTTTTTTAAAAAATATTTTATTCATTTTCAAGTAGAGAGATAGAGAGAGAGAGAGCCAGAGAGACAGAGAGAGAGACAGAGAGAGAGAGAGAGAGAGAGAGAGAGCACCAGGGCCACAACCTTGTGGGTATGGCTTATGTGGGTCCTGGGGCATTGAACCTGGGGCCTTAGGCACTGGAGGCAAGTGCCTTAACTGCTGAGCCATCTCTCCAGTCCTCTATATAGTTTTTAATGGATGCAAAAAATCAAGTAGTTCTAGAACTCTATTCCTAGTTATCAATGAGTGAGCAAATATAACAAATAAATAAAACATTGGCAGAAATTAATGAAACAATGAATAAAAGTATATTAATTTTCTAAATGAAAAATAATTTCCAAAGAAATGTCTGAGGTAGAATAATACCTAAACATAAATTACTAATTTTGAATAAATATATAATTTGATTTTATGAAATGCAAGAAAGTGAGAGGATGAGTAGACTATCAAAACTAGTAAAAGAGGGCTGGAGAGCTGGCTCAGTTATAGAGGCACAAGCCTCCAATCCCTAACAACCCTGGTTTGATTCCTGTAATCAACTTAAAGCCAGATGCCCCAAGTTGTACACATATCTGGAGTTTGCATGCAGTGGTTAGAGGTCCAAGTGCACCCATTCATATTCTCTCTCTCTTCTTGCAAGTAAATAAAATATTTAAAAATAGAAAAAAATGTTAGAATTAGTTATGATTCAATTTATAAAATTTCTGTTTGAAAATACCTTATGTTTTATTTGCAAGGACAGAGAGAGAAAGAGAGACAGAGGGAGAGAGAGAAAAAATTGGGGCACCAGAATCTCCAGCCACTGTGATAAGCAATCAGTCCTGCTCAGAGTTACACCTCTGTCCCTCAGTGATAGTTCTTAAGTCTTCAGTTCAAGTTTATTGCACATATTTAATTAATTTAATTCATATGTAAAATATTAAAATTGACTCAAAATAATGAAAAGCATTGAAAAAAAGAATTAAACACACTATAATTGACCAAAAATCATGCAAGAAAATAGAAGCTCATAAAGAAGTGAGGTCTTCTTTGACTCCATTAAAAAAAGTTTGGCTTCAATTTATTTACCAAATTATTTTATTAACATTATAGTATAATATAAGGAAAGTGGATAGAAAGGAAAAAAAAATATGCAGGAAAAAATCAACACACATGAAAAGGAAAATATTCCAGTCAATATCATAAATTCTTAGAGACTATTTTATTTATGATTTTTAATTTTTTAAAGATATTTAATTTAGAGGTTTGAAATAGTTTCAACCATGTTTTCTTCAGCAAAATCCATAAAACTTTGCTTTCTCTCCTGTGTACAGTTTCATGAATATGTAAAGTCTACATTAAGAATTAAAATTTATAGCCATAACACAATGAACATGCATTCTTTAACAATGTGAAGCATATCTTGAGATTATTGATGTTTGCTTCTTGGTGTACAAAATCACTTACAAGTAAATTGTGTAAAAAATATGAAAAGGATAAAAGAGGAAAGGAAGAAATTTCCAAACACCAATACTAAATGTCTCATATATTATTAAAAATATTCTTATGGGAATATTTTCTAAAATAAATTCTTTAAAAATAGCACAAGGTTTTTCCTTCATAGGTTATCAAAACAGCTACTTTTAAATTTAGAATTTTTCACTTACATTCACATAATCAAAGATTTTAAAAGGTATTGTGCATAATTACTCTAAAATTTAATATATTAGAATATTTTCATTGCTATTCTGTCAGATCCTTCATTCCATTTTTTTCTTAATGAAAGTTCAGGGAAATGGATGCATTCAATGATATTCTGACAGTGTAAACAAAAATGAGAACATTTAAGCTTAATATTTGAAGGATTCTTTGAGACATTAAATGTACTATTTCAATATATTTTCTTAAGGACCAAGGTTTAAAAGAAAAAAAATGAAGTGTTCAAATATTCAATACCAATTTATAGTCATTCATGGATAACAGAAAGTAGGGCTTAAATATGAACTCGGTATTATGATACCTTAAATTCTTTGCAAAATAGTATTGATTAGATATAAGCCAGGAAATAACCGTTATCTATGAACCATAGATATTCATTGTTAATTATTTATGAGCCCTAAAATTGTCCATACATGTTTATGTATTTGGTGTTAGCAATTAGTTTATCTGTTTGGTTTGTTTGTTTCAGATCTGTTCTATTATTTTGGCTTTCATATGCTAATATTGATAATGCTGGGTTCAAACTCTGAAATCTTAGTTATTTATAAAGCCACTATTAATTCTAAAAATGTAATCAATGATTAATAATGTTTTCCATATTAATTTTTCTAATGTATTTCAAACACTCTAATATTGGTTCATATGTTTCTTTACTAAATTAAAAATATAACCCAGGAGCAGACACAGTGCCTGGGGAGATCAGGCTAGATCTGAGACTGAAGCTTGCTTCTTCCTTGCTGACACTCTCAAGTTCTATGATTACTGCTGGGGGTAAGGCCCACCCACTGTGGAAACAGGCAGGGTGTCCTTCAAGGTATAAAGTCAACTAGCCTTACAAGATGTGGATTCCTGTGTAATGGTGGCACACAGCTTATGCAAGTGATTAACAGTTCTCTGAGGGCAAAAGAAGCCCCTCAGTGGGAAAGAACTCATCCCTGGTACCTCAACCAAGTCAAACTCCAGAAACTCCCACCACCGTTTAGCCAAAAAAGAAAAAAAAAAAGTGGAAACACTCATTAAAGTACCTCTTAACTATTTTTTTTTATCAACTTTAGTCAATGCTGTTCTTATTCTTGGTTGGAGCATCTGTTTTTTTTTTTTTTTCATGAAAAATAGCCTTTTATTGTTAGTTTGTTGCTTGTTTGCTTTTACAGATGGCAGCAAAAATTGGAGATAACCAAGATTCCTCATATGAAAAGAAAATCTTGCCAACATACTAGCATGAGAGGAGCCCCTCAGGCACATATGCAAGAGCCCAAGAGACAACAGCAGAAGTGGGGGTTTAAACATGTAGAATACTCTCATTTCTGCCTGACAACCCCATGGAGATGATGAAATACACTCAGGACATTTAAAACTCATCAAAGCAGAAATCCTGAGGTTGCTGGGAACTTAACACAAAGGTAGGTTTACAGCACAGCCACCAAGGATCAGGAAACATTGCAGAATAGGCAGTGGAAAGATTATAAGGGTGGGGAGTAATATAATAAGATGTCACCACCCACAATAACCCTACTTAGGAGGGCCCTCAGTGGAATAGGGGATGGGGAACAGGAGATACTAAAGGCTAACACGAAGGGAATGGTACCAATAAGTGATTTCTTCATACAGTAAAGACCATAATAAATAAACACAATTATATTTGAATATAAATCCAAAAATTTTACCTAAGAAAATATTTTGAAATCCACACCAAGAGCTTTAAAATAGAATAAAAAATGTATGCATACATAAGGTTTTCCTATCAAAAACAATAAATGTGTTTTTGTTCTTGATGGTAGATATCCTTGAAAAAACTGATTATGCAGGGTATTGTTATAAATTTACAGAATTTAAGAAAACAATTCTGATTTCCAACCATACTAGTTTAACTGCAGCCCAGTCAAGTTGTTTCCTAATTTCATCATTATAGAATTAACTTGAAAACTATCAATGCCTAACGATCCTTAATCAAATTTGCTTTCCTGGAAGGAAAAGTTTCCAATCCATAAGAAAAAAATACCCTAGACAATAGAAATGGAATGTCCAATCAATCTCTAGCATGCCCTCCAAGGTTCAGAGAACATTGCAGAAGAGGGAGCAGAGAGACTATGAGAGTCAAGGTATTGGGAATACCTTATTAGGGACTCAATTCTCTGGGCATGAAGTGACCATGACTATTGCATTTATGACATTTTAGAGACTGTAACTCACTGCACAAGAAATGCACTGTGTTGAAACCATCATCATTTCAACATAGATGATAGATGGGGGAAAAAACAACTTCAGATAGAAGAGGGACTAGTTGAAAAGAAGGAATTCAGTGGAAGGGGCAGAGAAGGAGAACAAAAACATAATCATGGAGGAGGATTATGATCCAACTGTAGTGAGCTCATGTATGGACATTGTCAATAAAATATAATAAATAATGAGATAAATTTTAATTTATAAATGTAACCCAGATACATGACATGATCGATCAGTTTTATTTGGGTAACAAACATTAGTTAAATAAAGCGCTGTATAGTAATATCATAGTAGTAGCATATTAAAAATATTTGACTGTCATTCAATTTTTGTCATCTTCAAAATATCTGAGTCTTTATTATGCCTCTTTTGAAAATATAAGACCAAAATTTGGAATAGTTGCTTCTTCATAGGTGGCACATTCAGAAATTGACAAGCTTTCATATTCCATGTAGTCCCTGTGGCTCTGTTGTAATATTCTTTTTTTTTTAATGCCAGATGATATGGGAGAAAATTGTCAAAAGCTAGCAGCCTCTAAGTAGAGTGCACCTGTTTGACTTATACACACAGCTAACACCTGAACTTACCTCCTCCCAAGCTCTATGAGATTTCCCGTTATCAGAACCTGCAGCATTCACTATCTGCATTCCTACAAAAAGAACCACAATTTCTGATAGGACTTCTTTTCCTTTTTCCATATGGACTAAACAAAGTTATTTCCACAACCATGTAATCAAATGGCTTCATCAAACTTCCATCGAAAGCAGAGAATCCCATGTTTAGGAGGGTCTTATGTTGGAAAATTGCTGAAAAGAAAAGACAACTCCAGTAAATAGTCACCTGATCAAGGGAATTGGAACTATTACATTCATTTATTTGTCTATGGGATGTTTTTCCAAAATTTTTATTTATAGTGAGATGCTTGATATTTTTATATAAGGAATTTGTTAATTATGATTTAGCTGACTTAAATTTAAGCTGAGGTATTGACACTTTTAAAATAACAAAATTTCCTCTAAGTCACTGATGACTGATTGGAATTACCCAGCACATGTATAGTTGTTCAAATAAAAATACATTGTGTTTCTTAAAATGCACAATTCACACTGGAAACACTAAATATGATCATATACTCTCTAGATAACGAGAATATTTTATTTGACTTTTTTTGCTTACTAAAATTTATTAAGAAATAAACACTGGTTAAGTTGGTAATTTTTTGGTTGTTTCTTTATTGTTCATAATAAGTTACACTATTTAGTGGGCAAACAATGAGTTGTTATCCCCAATTCCCAGCTGTCCTCCCCTCCCCACTCTGCTGGATAACCTCCTCCTGTCATCTGTTTTTGAGGTAGGGTCTTATTCTAGCCCAGGCTGACCTGGAATTCACTATGTTGTCTCAGGATGGCCTCAAACTCGGGCGATCCTCCTACCTCTGCCACCTGAATGCTGGGATTAAGGGCATGCACCATGTCACCCAGCTTCAAGTTGATAAAGTTTTTTATTGCATTCACTTTATCACAGTAAAGATTGAGGAAAAATAAACATAATCAATTTACATAAAGATACCTCAGGAATAGTGCTAGTAATATTTTTCTGCCCCACCATCCATTTATAAGACTCAAGATAGCTCTATTGCTCAAATGTTTAAATTGACATCTGTTTTCCCCCTTTAGTCATCTGTTTATCTCATTTTTTAAAGTAAATCAAATTTTATTCCATCTGCTCTTTAACATTTATTTTATTTTATTTTTTATTCATTTTCAAGGGGAGAGAGATAGGTGAGAGAGAGAGAGAGAGAGAGAGAGAGAGAGAGAGAGAGAGAGAGAGAGAGAGAGAGAGAGAGAGAGAGCGCACCAGGGCCAACACCTTGTGGGTCTGGCTTATGTGGGTACTGGGGAATTGAACCCAGGGCCCTAGGCACTGGAGGCAAGTGCCCCAACCACCGAACCATCTCTCCAGGCCCCCTGTTTATCTCATTTTTATCTAGTTTATTGATGCTTTATGTGTCAAGATACTTATTAAAAAAACAAGGACTAGAGAAATGGATCAGTGTTTAAGGCACTTGCCTGCAAAGCCTAATGACCATTCCCTGATACCCATGTAAAGCCAGATGCACAAAGTGGGACATGAACCTGCAGTTTGTTTGCATCAGCTAGAGGCTCTGTTGTGCCCATTCTCACTCTGTCTCTCTCTCTTCTCTCTAGCTCTCTCGACTTGCAAATCAATAAATAAATAAAAATTCTAAACCTCGATTAATTTTGATGACTTTCTTTGCACCACACTCCTGGGTTGAAGTTTCTCAGCTCGGCCCTCCCGCCATTCTGTTCCAGTACTTGTCTTCTTTTTCATGCATAGTTTAGTCCTGCATTAGACAGCACAATAAAATGTTGCTAATAGTGACCACTCCTAGGGGATTTTCTTAATGTTTTGCAAATATCTTTATTGTCAAGAATTATACGTTGTATGAGCAAATCTTGTGGTGGTACCCCTATTTCCCTCCACTCTGTCCCCAAACCACTTGGGACCCTC
>PVHP010038356.1:0-10302 GCA_004024765.1 Zapus hudsonius | reverse complement strand
TGGGGTGACATGCTAGGTATGAGCTCTCATTGGCTGAGTTAGACGGAAGTGGCTCATTTGGCCCCGATGATCCAGATCTTTCTACTTAAGTGTGATACCTTCTGTGCCAAGAACCTGCCCAGGTCCTCAGAAAAGGTGCAAGGCAGCTAGGGACACACACAAAAATCAAGCAGACAAGGCAGGGACACATCAAGTATGTACAGAGACCCAGGGCCAGGAGGCACATGGAGAGCAGGTGCCCAGGAGCCCAAGCCCAAGCCTAGGGCAGGGCCTCCCATCTAACTCCCGTTCTGCCTAGACAGCTCTGGTAATTTGGTCACTGTGGACAGTGTCCTGTGTGATCACACCCTGGGCTCGGTGCTCTGAAGCTGTTCCAGACTGAGATCTTAGTTGGGGCTGGCCCTACCTACTTCTTACTCTTGTAGCTCGGGGTGTCAGGGTCCTCGGGGTATCGCTGGTCTTGGTACGCAACACAAGCCAGACAGGCCAGCCTTCCTGCACTGGGAGGATGGTGGAGCTGCAGGTAGGGGGTAGCAACAACCAGCCGGGCGTGGTGGCAGAGGCAGAGGCAGGAGGATCACTGTGAGTTCAAGGCCACCCTGAGACTACATAGTGAATTCCAGGTCAGCCTGGGCCAGAGGGAGATCCTACCTCGAAAACCAAAAAAAAAAAGACAGGTAGCAACAACCAAAGGGAAATCAGCTGCTGTCTGGTGGGTGGGTCAGCAATGCCATCGGGGACCTCGTGTCATCAAGATCCACACTTTGTCCTTTGGATGCTTCTACAGTCAGCCTGCTTCCTCCTCAAAGTGGTTTTTAATTTTATCTCTTTATCATCTATCTATTTAGATATCTATTTATTTGCAAGCAGAGAAAGAGAGAGACGAGAGACAGAGAATGGGCACACCAGGGCCTTTAGCTACCGAAAACGGACTCTATACACATGTACCACTTTGGTGCATCTGGCTATGCGTGGGCACTGGGGAATTGAACCCGGGTCATTTGGCTTTGCCCCTGGGTCATCTCTCCAGCCAGCCACGACTTCTCTGGTAATCACATTCCTAGGGAGGGAAGGAGTTAAGCGACAGCTCCCTTCATCTGTTTGGTGAGGCATCTGTAGGATCGTATAAAGGTGCCATGGCTGAACCAACCAAGAAAGTGACGACCAAGGTGGCCCCCAGGCTAGGGCAGGGCTTGAGCAGACAGCTGCCAGGGCCCGACTCACACCAAAGCTGGGCATCTTGATGTCAGGCCTGCTGACCGGGAGCCTCCTGTCCTTACTCACCTGGTAGAGCCAGCGGCTAGCAAACACTTGAGGCCAAAATACCCACACTCATGTGCACTTGGAAGAATCCGCAGCCATGCTCGGCGGCAGATCACCCTTGTGCCCACATCTCTCAGCGACTGGAAGGACACTTCAGGGAAAAAGCTTCTCTCCCGAAACCCTGAAGGGCAACCCTGTCCTCCACTCGTGGCTGATTAGGTTGCGGCTCCACCGCAAACGCCTTAGTCCTGACAGGGGTGTGTGTGTGCTGTATACATGGCTGGTTGTCATTCACGTGGACAAGAGACCCTGGCTGAGATGCTTCCCAGTGCAGGGCTGGATGGGCCACGCCATCTAGTGTGGGACAGGACAGACAGAATGAGGGACAAGTCCAGGCCACCGATGCTGGCCCAGAGAAGAGGTGGCTGGCGACCCCTCCCCCAGCATGCACCCCTGGGACAAAGCGAGGTCCATGCCTGGGTGTGGGGGAAGCAGGAGTCTGCTCTGGGCAAGCAAAGGGTGGGAATAGAGTCCTGAGATTTCCCCTCGTTAGCCAGGGACTTCTGGGAGGAGCTGTGTGCCTGCAGAACACTGGGCTCTGGCTGGGCAGGGTGAGCAGCGCCCCTGGTCAGAGCTACAATCTCTCCATAGTGCTGTCCTCACTCAGTAGCTGGTGGTGTGGGTGATGCCCAGTGGCACTGCTGGTGTTGGGTGCTGAGTGCTGGATGCTTGTGCTGAGTACTGGTCCTAGGTGTTGAGTGCTGGGAGATGGTGGTGGGTGTTGAGTACTGGTTCTGGGTGTTGAGTGCTAGATACTGATGCTGAGTACTGGTCGTGGGTGTTGAGTGCTGGATACTGATGCTGAGTACTGGTCCTGGTGTTAAGTGCTGGAGCTGGTAGTGGGTGTTGAGTGCTCATGCTGAGTACTGGTCCTGGGTGTTGAGTGTTGGAGCTGGGGGTGGGTGTTGAATACTGGATGCTCATGCTGAGTACTGGTCGTGGGTGTTGAGTACTGGATACTGATGCTGAGTACTGGTCCTGGTGTTAAGTGCTGGAGCTGGTAGTGGGTGTTGAGTGCTCATGCTGAGTACTGGTCCTGGGTGTTGAGTGTTGGAGCTAGGGGTGGGTGTTGAATACTGGATGCTCATGCTGAGTACTGGTCCTGGGTGTTGAGTACTGGACACTGATGCTGAGTACTGGTCCTGGTGTTAAGTGCTAGAGCTGGTAGTGGGTGTTGAGTGCTCATGCTGAGTACTGGTCCTGGTGTTAAGTGCTGGAACTGGTGGTGGGTGCTGAGTACTGGTCCTGGGTGTTGAGTGCCAGAGCTAGGGATGGGTTGAGTGGCTGCAGGCTGTGCCAGACTCCATGAGAGGTGGAGGACTGCTCAGTCAGCCAGCAGCTGGCAGGAGCACGGGCTCCGGAGGAGGCTGGTGCCCTGCTGTCTGCAGCAGCTGCTCCTGGTCTCTGTCTATGTCTGACATTCTGAGGTGGCTGCACCCTGTGGAAATGGCAGCCCCTGGCTGATAAGCTGGAGGGTGATTGCTGGTGCTGAGACTCTAGCTAGGCCCCTCCCGGGTCCTGCCTCACCATCCTGGCCCTCATTCCCCTCAGCAGAGGGCAGCACGGTCACCTTAAGTCCCTGCAGAGGTTGGGCAGGGGTGATGCGTTCTGTCCACACCATGGAGGCTGTGATGGACTCTTCGTGAGTGGCAGCGTGACTGAGCAGAGGGCCAGCATTACAACCGTTCACAAAGCCGGCAGCCTCGCCATCTGTCACAGAGCCTGACTGGGTTCACTAATTGGCGTCTTTATCTCGCCTCTGTCTCCTCTCTGTTTGTTCTCTCTCAAAAGCCAAGATCAGACAGTGTCTGCCTGATGCTCTGCTCTGAAGAAAAGGGCTGTAGTGTCCACAGGAGTCCAAGGCCCCTGTTCCCTCAGGGGGTCCAGCAGGATGACCATGGGACCCCCCCCCCATTGCTCATAAAGGTTTGCAGAATTCCAAAAGGGACTGGACGGGGACAGGCACGGTCCTTGGCAGCAGTGCAGAAAACGAGCCTTGTGGGTTCCACGCAGCCAGCTGACATACTGATGCTGGATTCCCTGAGCCTGGCAGAACCTGGACTCAGGCGAGGGGCTGATCCAGAGTAGAATTCCCAAGCAGAGCCATGGGGAAGCAATGATACCTGGGTATCGTGGTCAGCAGGATAGCTAGATCAGGGCCCAGCCTGGCCAGCAGGCACCTCCCCAGGAACCTTGTACCTCTCTCTCCTACTTGAGGTGGGGCTCCAGGTCAGGTCCCCAATAGAAGGAATGTGAGCTGTGTCTACAGCAGTGAAAACAGGAACAGAAGACTATCTGCTTTTAGTTTCTTTTCTATTGCTTTATTTTTTTCCCAGGTAGGGTCTCTTTCGAGGTAGGCTGACCTGGAATTCACTATGTAGGAACTCACTCCTACCTCTGCCTCCCGAGTGCTGGCATTAAAGGCGTCTGCCCAACATGCCCAGTTTGGCTACCTGCTTTTGACACCAAAATGCTCCTGATTGTTTTTCTGTCCTTGGCCACTGGGCTGAGGGGTGACAGGTGGCAAAGACAGGCCCAGCAAGCAAATCAGACCAGGCCTGGGAGTCTTGTTTCTTGAAAGCTACCTCTCTGGTCAAAACCAGAGAGAATAGGTGAGCCAGGTGCTGCACGGAGTGTGTGGCCAAGAGACATCACCCCAGGGAAGACAGAGGGGCCACCTTGCAGTGTCCTAGCCTGAGGTCGTCACACGTGGACATTCATGGCATCTCAGCCTCACTTCAGATTTCTTGGGTAACATGAAATAATCCCAATTGTGCTTAGAGTTTTGTCCTAGAATTCGGCTTTGATTGTTTTCTTTTTTTTTAATATTTTATTTATTCATTTTTAAGCAGAGAGATACAGGAGATAGATGATGAGAGAGAGAGAGAGAGAGAGAGAGAGAGAGAGAGAGAGAGAGAGAGAGAGAGAGAACACCAAGGCCACCACCTTGTGGATCTGGCCTATGTGGGTCCTGGGGAATTGAACCAGGGGCCTCAGGCACTGGAGGCAAGTGCCTTAACTGCTAAGCCATCTCTCCAGCACAGTTTGTCTTTTTTTTTTAAAAAAAATATTTTATTTATTCATTTTCAAGCAGAGAGAGAGAGAGAGAGAGAGAGAGAGAGAGAGAACACCAAGGCCACCACCTTGTGGATCTGGCTTATGTGGATCCTGAGGAATTGAACCCAGGGCCTTAGGCACTGGAGCAAGTGCCTTAACCACTGAGCCATCTCTCCAGCCCAGTTGTTTTCTTGTATTTGCCAGAAAAGGCTTTGCAAGCCTGCCTGGCACTCCTGTGGCTTCATTCAAACACACAGAGGCCACGTCACCGTTCAGGCAGAGCCTGTCCTGGTGGCAGTACAAGTGCTCCGTTAATGTGCCATGACAGCCTGACCTCTGTCACCTCCCTTTTAGATACGCTTCTTCGAGGTTTTGTGGATTCATCTTAATATGGGAGCTAAATTTTCTTTTTAAAATCTTATGTACTTTCAGGAGGCAGAGACTGTAGAATAGCTTTAGGTTCAAGGCCAGCTTGGTTACATAGTGAGACCCTGTCTCCAAAATAAATAATAAAATAAAATAAAATAAAATAAAATAAAATAAAATAAAATAAAAACAACAGGGGTTAGAAAGGTGGCTTCGTGGTTAAAAGCCAATTGGCCCAGTTTTAATTTTCAAGCCACCCACATAAGCCAGATGTGTACACACACACACACACACACACACACACACACACACACACACACACACGCACACACACACACGCACCCACGCACACACACACGCACCCACGCACCCGTGCACATAAATAAAAATAAAATTAAATAAAAGCAAACAAGCCAACAAAAATCATACTCCGTGTTCTGTCACCTACATGCCTTTTAACACCCTCTGAACGTTTGTCTCTTACCAGAGGCAAGCGAGATTCGATGCCTTTTGAGACCTTGCCAGGGCAAGTTCAGGGGTTCTGGGTGCTTTTTAAAATATATTCTTAAGGCTGGGGTAGATGACTCAGTGGACCCGACTTCTGATTCCAAGCACCTACGTAAAAGCTGCGTGTGATGACCCACGTCGGTCATTCCAACACTGGGGACACGGAGAGAGGAGCATCCTGGGCACTGCTGATTTAGCTAGTCTACTGGACACATCGGTGTGCCCCAGGTTCAGCCAGAGACCTCGTGTCAAAAATAAGGAGTAGGGGGCTGGAGAGATGGCTCAGCGGTTAAGGCACTTGCCTCCAGTGCCTGAGGCCCCTGGTTCAATTCCCCAGGACCCACATAGGCCAGATCCACAAGGTGGTGGCCCTGATGTTCTCTCTCTCTCTCTCTCTCTGCTAGAAAATAAATAAATAAAATATTAAAAATAAAACAAACAAAACAAAAGAAACAAAACAAGTAAAGTGGAAAGCTATTGAGTAAGACACTGGACATCAACTTCTGACCTCCACGGGTATACAACGCGCACACACACGTACACCTGTATGCACACATATACACACACCACACCCACACAGAATAAAAAATATATATTTTTAGGGACTGGAGAGAAGGCTCAGCTGTTAGGGTGCTTGCCTGTAAAGCCTAATAACCCAGGCTTGATTCCTCAGTACCCACGTAAAGCCAGATGCACAAAGTGACGCATGCATCTGGAGTTCTTTTGCAGTGGCTGGAGGCCCTGGAGACCCCCATTCTCTCTCTTTCTCTCTTTCTCTCTCTCTCTGCTTGTAAATGAATAAATATTTAAGATATAGTCAGCCAGGCATGGTGGTGCACACCTTTAATCCCAGCACTCGGGAGGCAGAGGCAGGAGGATCACCATGAGTTCGAGGCCAGCCTGAGACTACAGAGTGAATTCCAGATCAGCTTGGACTAGAGCGAGACCCTACCTTGAAAAACAAACAAACAAAAACGTGTGTGTGTGTGTGTGTGTGTGTGTGTGTGTGTGTGTGTGTCTGGCTTGTTCATGTGTATGTGCAGATTCATCCATGTCTGCATATTTCTTTGAGATAGTCTTTCTTTTTTTTTTTGTTAAAAATATTTTATTTAGGGCTGGAGAGATGGCTCAGAGGTTAAGGCACTTGCCTCCAGTGCCTAAGGCCCCGGGTTCAATTCCCCAGGACCCACATAAGCCAGACCCACAAGGTGGTGGCCCTGGTGCTCTCTCAATCTCTCTCTCTCTATCTATCTATCTCTGCTTGAAAATGAATAAAATAAAATAAATAAATGAATTTAAAAAATATATATATATATATTTTATTTATTCATTTTCAAGCAGAGAGAGAGACAGAGAGACAGAGAGAGCACCAGGGCCACACCTTGTGAGTCTGGCTTATGTGGGTCCTGGAGAATTGAACCCAGGGCCTTAGGCACTGGAGGCAAGTGTCTTAACCACTGAGCCATTTCTCCTGCCCATGAGATAGTCTCTCTGAACAAGGTGTGGTTCTCGAGAGCCCTGGTGATTGTCTGGTCTCTGCTCCCCACAGGCCTGGGATGTGGACATTTGTGGCCGTGCTCAGTGGTTCACGTGGGTCCTGGAGAATCAGGCCTCGTGCTTAGGCGAGTGCTCTTACCTGTCATCTCCTCGGCCCCAAAATAGTGTGAATGGGCTGGCGATATGGCTCGGTTGGTAGTGCCTGTCTGAGCACAGATGAGGCGTGAGTTCGATCCCTGGCACTTCATAAAGCTGAGTGTGGGTGTCAGTCACTGGTGTCCCCATCACTCCCCTCTAAGCTTTACTCACTGAAGAGCCAAGCAGGGCTGTGGCTACATTTCTCTCCTTGTATTTAATATTTTTACTTATCTATCTATTTGAGAGAAAGAGATAGAAAAAGGCAGAAAGGTAGAGAGAGAGAAAGAAAGGAGTGGGGATGAGCCAGGGCCTCCAGCCACTGCAAATGAGCTCAAGATGCATGTGACACTTTGTGCATCTGGCTTTACGTGGGGACTGGAGAATCGAACCCAGGAAGAGGACATCAGATTTTGTAAGCAAGTGTCTTTAACCACTGAGCCATCTCCTCAGCCTTACATTTAAAAAATATATTTATGAGCCAGGCGTGGTGGCGAACGCCTTTAATCCCAGCACTTGGGAGGCAGAGGCAGGAGGATCACCGTGAGTTCAAGGCCACCCTGAGACTACAGAGTGAATTCCAGGTCAGCCTGGGCTAGAGTGAGACCATATCTCGAAAAACCGAAACCCCCCCCCAAAAAAATTAAAAAGATGGCAAAAGATAAAATATGTTAGTACTGGGAGGCCCTGGCACCCCCATTCTCTCTCTTTCTCTCTTTCTCTCTCTCTGCTTGTAAATGAATAAATATTTAAGATATAGTCAGCGGGCGTGGTGGCGAACGCCTTTAATCCCAGCACCTGGGAGGCAGAGGTAGGAGGATCGCCGTGAGTTCAAGGCCACCCTGAGACTCCATAGTGAATTCCAGGTCAGCCTGGACTAGAGCGAGACCCTACCTCGAAAAACCAAAAAAAAAAAAAAAAAAAAGACCCATCAAGGGTCTAAGAAGCTGAAATTATTTGCATTAAAGGCTGGGTCTTCGAGTCTATGCCACTGGTCAGACTGTCTGTTTTTCTGCCAATACCATGCTGTTTTAGTTACTATGGCTTTGTAGTATGTTTTAAAGTCAGGTATGGAGATACCTCCTGCATAATTTTGCCTGCTCAGAATAGTTTTAGCTATTCGAGGTCTCTTACCCTTCCAAATAAATTTGGAGATTATTTTTTCAATGTCTGTGAAGAAGGAGGTTGGGATTTTTATTGGCATTGCGTTGAATCTGTAGATTGCTTTTGGCAGGATTGCCAATATATATATATAGGATTATTTATTTGCAAGCCAAGAGAGATAGAGAGAATGGGCATGCCAGGGCCTCCAGACACTGCAAACAGACTCCAGATACACGTGCCACTTTGGGCATCTGGCTTTACCAGGGTCCTGGGGAATCAAATCTGGTTCTTTAGGCTTTGCAGGCAGGTGCCTTAACTGTTGGACCACCTGTCCATCTCTTCAACTAAGTCTTTATTTTCTGCACTTGTACCTCTAATTTCCAAGATCTACAGAGTGTGAGGTATGTCACATCTGCCGAGGACAGCGTCAGAATGATGGTCACCTCAGGTCACCTCAGGAAGGAAGCCCGGAGCCCGCTGGGAGGCAGGGATGCCTCTGGTAACTGGCCACACAGGCTTAGCTGTGTGAGGTAGTGTTTGGCTTTCAGCCTTGCTGTATCAGCATCTCACTCTCCTCGTCTGGCCTGTCCACTTGTTTTCCTTCTTGGAGACATTCCCAAGGTGCACCTTTGTGTTTTTCTAGCTGGGGTCTAGTGCGCATGTGTGAGCTTCCCTGTGACAGGCTATGGTAAGCTGGCTGATCAACCTTAGGGACCTTTGTCAGGCTTTGGTTTCATCTTGCCAGAAATGGATTCTGTGTGACTGACAGGCCTGGGGCAAGCCCTCTGTGAGGTCCATCCTTGTGCCTGGAGACCTCCCCGTCTGACTGGCTCTGGTCCAGTTTCTTCTGCTGCCAGGAAGGAAGGGTGGTGGGTCACTGTCTCTCACATGCCCTCAGCCCAAGCCTCCCCTCCAAGACATGGGTTCCTGCCAGGCTCCTCAGCAGCACTTGCTTGGTTCCATGTCCCCAGCTTCACACTTTGTCTTCTCTGTGTCTTCCCGCCCTGTCCTGTGGACCTCATAGAATTATATGCTAGAGGTCTCGCTCTAGCCCAGGCTGACCTAGAATTCACTATGTAGTCCCAGGGTGGCCGCGAACTCACGGCCATCCTCCTACCTCTGCCTCCTGAGTGCTGGGATTAAAGATGTGCACCATGCCTGGCTTTAGAAGATATTTTATTTATTTATTTCAGGGAGAGGAAGAGAGAGAGAGAGTACATGTGCACCAGGGCCTCTCTTGTTGCCAACAGACTCCAGATGACCATGATACATTGTGTGCCTGGCTTTATGTGGGTGCTGGGGAATTGAACCCAGGCCAACAGGCTTTTTTTTTGTTTTGTTTTGTTTTTGTTTTTCAAGGTAGGATCTCGCTCTAGCCCAGGCTGACCTGGAATTCACCATGTAGTCTCAGGGTGGCCTTGAACTCACAACGATCCTCCTACCTCTGCCTCCTGAGTGCTGGGATTAAAGGCGTGCGCCACCACGCCCGGCTAACAGGCTTTGCAAGCAAGCACCTTTAACCACTGCACTATCTCCTCAGCCCAAGGAATTATACTCTTAAATTGCCTTTAATTCTCCTTTTAGTAGAATTTTGGAAAGGGGTGTACATGTGTGTTTGGTCCACTGTGTTTAACCAGAACTTGAACTTGATGCCCTACAGCTTGGATGCCCAGCAAAACCACAGCCTCCATAACTCATGTTGAAATTTAATTGCCATTTTAGCAGTATTATGGGGTGTGATGGTTTTCGTTTTTGAGGATGGAACCCAGGGTCTGACATGTGCTAAGCAGGTGCTCTGTCTTTTTTAAAAAATATTTTTATTTATTCATTTTCAAGAGAGAGAGAGAGAGAGAAAGAGAGAGAGAGAGAGAACCAAGGCCACCACCTTGTGGGTCTGGCTTATGTGGGTCCTGGGGAATTGAACCCGGGGCCTTAGGCACTGAAGGCAAGTGCCTTAATCACTGAGCCATCTCTCCAGCCCCAGTGCTCTGCCTTTGAGCCATACTCCAGCCCTGACAGGATGTTTAAGAGATGATTGGGCTGCGGGGGCTCAGGGCTTATTGGTGGGATGTTGCCATGATAAACAGGTGACTTTTTTTTTGGTTTTTTGAGGTAGGGTCTCCCTCTAGCCCAGGCTGACCTGGAATTCACTATGCAGTCTCAGGCTGGCCTTGAACTCATGGGGATCCTCCTACCTCTGCCTCCTGAGTGCTGGGATTAAAGGTGTGCGCCACCATGCCCGGCTCCAGGTGACTTTTAAAAAAATATCTTACTTATTCATTTTCAAGCAGAGAGATACAGAGAGAGAGAGAG
>PVHP010038355.1:0-16905 GCA_004024765.1 Zapus hudsonius | reverse complement strand
CTGAAAGAACTTTCTCGTTGCCTGGGCCTTGTTATTACCTTATAGCTGAATTATGTGAACTCCAGTAAACTCAGGCCTTGAAGTGCCTGGACTTATCAGGGTTTGCTGGGGCCTGCCAGGTGGCTGGAGGTTGGGGAGGGAAGGAGTCAGCTGAACTCCTGCAGGTCTCAGGATGAGATTATTGGGGTTCCAGGCTATGTCTCAACTTCTCCTTAACCCTGTGTCCTCCATGCCTCTCAGCAGGATCCCACACCAGATAGGCTCCCTCTCCTAGTCCTGTTTTCCACCTGGAGGAACACAAGATGTCCAGCCTCTGTTCATGCCATGCTATGCCCTGCCATCATGAAGCTTTCCCCCAAGACTATAAGCCAAAATGAAAACTTTCTTCCCATCAGCTTCCCTGTGTGCTTTGTCCCAGCAACAAGAAGGAAACTGCAACCTGGAAAAGGCCGGTCTCCAGTTTATCTGGAGTGTGGAGTGCTAACCAGTCTTGGGGTAAACTGCAGTCCAGAGGACACCTGCCAAAATTTCCATGTTCTGTGTCCTAGAACAAAGAATTGGATCAGGGACACCAGCATAGTGACAGGAATAGAGACAGCTTAATAAGAAAGAGAAAGACACTCCCAATAATGGAAACAGTCCGGGGATCTGGGAAAGGTTAGACACTAATGGCGCTTAGCCACAGGAATGGTGAACATTTAAAGGTTATTTACATAGTGTCCACCTTCTCCCCCACACATATATCCACAGGGCTTTTCTCATGTGTTATATATAGGGGAGAGCTCCAGTCTTCCTCTGTCGCCTGGTCTCTTTCATATGTTAATCTTGTACTGCCTATACTCTTGTCCCACCCCATGCCCTACTCACAACTCCTCCCTGAGAACAGTGGTGCCAGAAATCTTTGGGGGGGGGCTAAAGGATGATCAGTTTTCTACAATGTCTTCAATGCTAATGAGGGGTTTAGTCTCTGCCCAAGAAGGACCATCAAACTCTCTCTCTCTCTCTCTCTCTCTCTCTCTCTCTCTCTCTCTCTCTCTCTCTCTCTCTCTCTTCTTTATTTACTGGCTGGAGAAGAGGCTTTAGATTCTCTGATGAGTTGATTGGAATCCCTGCATCATAAGGTGCTCAGGGTGAAATTGTCATGTATCCTACAAGACATATTTTATGACAGTGACATAATTATGTCAATCAACAGGCCCAGAAGTGAAAGAGCCAAGAAAGCCAAGGCCATTCATGGTCAGGACAACCATCCTTGGACAGCTATTCCCAGGGCTGATGGTTATATGTTATGAATATGGCAAGATATAAAAGAAAAATTTTAAGAAGGAACCTAATGGTAGGCTATATTAAAAGGAATATAGTATGAGGGGAATCATTGAGTTCCAACAGTATCAAAAGAAAAATAATGAAGAAAACCAAATAAAGTAAGGTTATAGCTATAGATAACTTTATAAATAATAGAGCTTATCTTGGCATTTAAGAAGTAGAGATATCTTTTTGTTCTTGTAAAATTTATATATCATAGGATATATGACCATTTCAAACTAATGAAACATTGACCCAGAAGAGCTTGTTCTTGGATGAGGGATCCATGTTGTGAATTTTCTGAACTATATCAATTATCCTGCTAAGAAACAGAGGATTATCTTTTCTTTTAAAGTAAAGATCTTTTCTGATCTTGTTAACAAGTTTTTTTTTTTTCATGTGTGTGGGTGCTCACCAATTCAGTTCGATGAGCTAGTTAGCAAATCCCAGGAATTCCCTGACTTTATCTCCCCAGCACTGGGATGATAGGCAGGCATTGCCTTTCTTAGCTTTTTTTGTGGGTGTTGGGGATCTGAGCTCAGGCTCCTACAATTGCACAGCTACATTTTACTGATTGAGCCATCTCCACAGCCTACCAGATTCTTCCTTTTATATATGTGTGGGGTGGTGTGTGCACATGAATGTATGTTCACATGCAGAGGCTGAAGGAGAATAAAAGTGTCTTTTGTCTTTTTTTTCTCACACCCACTTGTTTCCCTGAGACCAAATCTCTCACAGAACCTGGACTTGTTATTTTTTCAGTCAGACTGGCTGACCAGAAAGCCCCAGTCTGTGCTTCCCACAAGAATGGGTTTACAGGCATGCCCAGCTGTTTACAGGGAGATAGGAAATCAGACTCGGGAAGAATCAGGCCCTCTCAGGCCCCCATGTTTGCAAGACCAACACTCAGCCATCTCCCGGTCCAAAAGATTTCTCAATGCAAATTTTCATTCCTACTGTGAGGTTTCCTATCCTCATCCTAAACCCATGGGTCCCTTCTGGGATGTTATAATCTTAACCAGTGGGTTCCTTATGGGAGAGACCTGTGCACTGGGGAGATAGTCATTTGGACTTTTCCCAAATAACTCAGCTGCATGCATTTTAGCTTCCTCCCAGATTCTTTGTTTTTCCCCAGGGTAAGTGATCAGGAATGACTATAAATCTTCCACATCACATCATAGATTAAAGATCTGGAAGTTACTGATTAATTAAGATAAATTTTCAGAAGTTTCCTGACTTTTTCCTTCTATTGCTGAGGGTCTGTGATTGAAAAAGAAATGCAGACTAATGGTCCCCGAGTGTCCAGGCGGTTCCCTTAGGGGGATGCTAGCGGCCCAGGAGTGACTGGCTGAAAGGAAGTTCATGTAGGTCTCAAGGGGTTGGGTTTTCCCTCCTCCCTCTCCTCCTCCTCTTTCTTCTATTTGGTAAATTGGGGCAAATAGGAGAATATAGTGATGGGGTGGAGCTCTGTGGAATGGGAGAAGATATTTCATCCGCGTCCCATTTCCCATTGATTTCTGGTTGGAAGGTGGATTTGGGCATGAAGGGTGGAGGTCAGCTAGGATATCAGAGGCACATTGGATTTTCTTTGCATAGCCCCCCGAAATAGTTCCTTTCTCATTGCTGTGACCAAGGGAGGGAGGATTTAGTTTGGTTTACAGTTTGAGGTTGCAGCCCATCATGGAGGACAAGGTGTGGAGGCAGGAACGTGAAGCAGAGATGGTCACGTTGCGTCTGCATTCGGGAAGCTGGGCATGACAATGCTGCAGCTCAGTTCAGTCTAGGATCCCAGCTCATAGAATGGGGACACCCTCTCCTCTCTCTCTCTCTCTCTTTCTCTCTCTCTCTCTCTCCTTCCCTCCCTCCCTGCCTTCCTTCCATCTGTCCTTCCTTCCTTCTTTCCACCCATTGATTTAAATTACTGTTGCTTGCATAACAAGGTCGGGAGGTAATTAATTGTTGTTAAAATTGTCTTCTGTGTTCCTCCAGCTTCAAGATGTTGAACTTCAGGTGGGTGCTGAGTTCCCAGTGTTGTATTCTGATGTCCTTGCTCCTTCCTGTGGCTTTCAGACGTCTCGGAGTGGGCACTTTGGAGGGATGTTTCTCAGCGAATGCTTCTTGCTCCTCCAGCATGTGTGAAACCTGTGAATTGCTCTACACACAACTGTAACTCCCAGGAGTTATGCGCTCACACCAGCTCATGCTTTAGTCTAGCCATATGCTTAGATGTTATATATACATTCTCATTGAACCTTGACTCTGTCCTCTTTTCTTTTAGGACTAAGAGCACCTGTTACCTCCTCAGAGTGTTCTTCCCAGACAACCCAGTCTATAGTAGGACAACTGTCACCAAGACACTGCTGTTTTACTCTTTCCTTTGGAGAGTTTCCTCACATCTGAAATACCCTTTGTCATCAATCAGTTTATTCAGTGAGGGTGAAACCCTTGTGTGAGCAGTTGGTGGTATTTCTAGCTCTTCCTGTATCAGGGACATTTTCTTCACTCATTCGTTTATCACCTAACAAGCTTTCTTATCTAAGATTCTTTCCTACTCCTCTGACTTATCTGTAAGCTTTTCCTAGACCTCAGAGTTTTTTTTATTTTTATAGATTTCATTCAGTATGTTCTAGAATTTTTCTCAAGTTTTGGTCTTGCATTCATTCATTCTGTTTTCTCTGTTGTAGAGTCTTCTGTGCCCCGCTTCCACTGGGATTTTATACAAGTGACTTTAACCATTGAACCATCTCTCCAGCCCCACTGGGATTTAAAGTTAACTTCTTTTCTTTTTTATTTTGTTGTTGTTTTCAAGGTAGGGTCCTATTCTAGCTCAGGCTGACCTAGAATTCACTATGTAGTCCCAGCTGACCTCAAGTTCACAGAGATCCTCTTACCCCTGCCTCCCAAGTGCTAGGATTAAAAGCATGTGCCACTACATCTGGCTTCAAGTGAATTTCTGCAATCAATTTTTTCCAAACGTTCTCCCACTGACTATATGGTTCTTCTTGACAGGATGTCCTTTTGAATTATCTTTAAAGTTTACCCCTTCTCTTTTTGACATGCTGGAATCCTTGTTTGCTTTTCTTTGCTGAGGGAGCCTGGATTAGCCCAGTACTAGCTGCTGTGGGGTTCGCCATAGATCACACCTGTTCTTCTTGAGTTTCCAGGCTTGAGTTTTGCAGCAGCATCATGGGTGTGGGCTGGGGTGGCAAAGAGATGAGTCCAGCATAGGAGGAGTAGAGTCTTTCCTGAAAGGGAAGTTCTCGAGCTGTGAAGTCAGTGGAGTTGGGACTGATCTGAACATGGATAAACACATGAATACTCTTATCTCTGTCAACCCTGACAGGAATACTTACAAGTGGTTCCTGATAAAAAGGAGGTTGTGGGACACATTTGTTGAATGAGGCAAAGCATGGTGCGGGCCTGCTGTATGCTTTGGGAAATCCAGGGACAGTGAAAGGTCATCCTATTATACCATATCTAGCAATGGACACTAGTCATATGGAGCATTAACTAGCATAGGAAGAAATTTCTCAAAAGTTGGAAATGTGATACGAGAATGATACTTGGGAAGGCTCCAAAGGGCGGTGTGAACCGGGTCTTGAAGAAGTGCTTCACAACAGGGAGAACGTGGCTAGGTTGGAGGAGGCGGTAGAAGCAACTGATGAAGATGTAGAGTTATAATGGTCCTGGCAGGAGAGAAGACATTTTAGACAGAGACACTTGGGTTGTCAAGCTTTTGAAATGATGGATCCCAAGGAGTTAAAATAGCCCAGGAATCTCAGGCTTGGGGAAGGAAGAGGTTGAAGCCTGGTGCCAACAGAGGAGGAACTTGTCTCTCAGGAAGAGATTTCACACAGTGCTGACAACTTGTCAGGCCACCGTCCAGGACAGGTGAGCTGAGACAATGCGGGATCATACCTTGACCAGGATTGCTTCGCTAAGTATATACCTCTTGCCCTCTATTTTAACCTTAATATCGTTCCTGTACCCCGAAGATGGACCTGGTGTCATTGAGTTCCTTTGTTCCTCTTCTTGATGTAACCACCTTGAACAAATCTCCTTTCTCTGTTCTCACAATTACTTATCTCTTTCACTGGTGTGTTGAGCACAGGTAACCAAGCTAGCTTGTTAGGTCTGTCGAGGCTCAGGCTTGCTCCCTGAAAACTCCAGTAACACAGGGTCTAGTCAGCATGATGTGTGTGGGACAAGCAAAAGGATCAGTGTGGACAGTGAGGCCATGCAGGGTGGATGTAGACAGATAGACCCAAGCCCAGTGAGCATGGACCTCGGCTGTTAATCTTGGCACTTGGACCTTTCCCCATGGCTCTAGGAAGGTTTTGGAGGACTTTGATTAAGAAGAGCATTGCTCAACAATAAAGCAGTCTTAAAACTCACCCACCATGACTCAGGGAACTGAGCGGAAGAGGGGGCAGAAAGAGTATAAGAGTCATGGTGGGGGAGAATATCCAGAGACATGGCCCCCCTCAGCAACAACACACAAGGGGGGTGAACCTGGCTGCCTCTTGTGCTATCTATAACCTCCTACCCCATGGAACCATCTGGTATGCCCACCGAGGAGGATACCCAGTGGATTGGGGACAGGGAGGAGGGAATCATGGATACCAACGTAATATTTACTAATACAATGTATCTAATTTTGGACAATAAAAAAACAACTAAAAAAGAAGGAGGAGGAGGAGAAGAAGAAGAAGAAGAAGAAGAAGAAGAAGAAGAAGAAGAAGAAGAGCATTGGTTAGAGCTCTTCCAGATGCCCCAATGGTCCATTTCCAATGGTGTGAGGTGGGTATCTCCAGCTGTCTTTCCCTCTTAACCCTGTCTGCTTTTTTCCCATTTTTCTTCTTCTGTGGAGCTGGATCAGCCTCATGGGATATTCCCTGGATTGGCTTTTTTATTCCTACCATCCCCAAAGCAAATAATCATAATTTACTTGCTCCTATCTGAGCCTGGTATGGCAGGAAGAGTAGGGCATAGAGGGAGGGAGGAAGGGAGGGAGGGAGGGAGGGAGAGATTAGCATATGAAAGAAACCAGTTGACAGAGGAAGAACAGAAACCCCCTTGAGCATAGTGCTGTAACACAGCAGAGCACAGTAAGATCCTGTGATGCATGACCATCGCCATGGGAGAAGGTGCTAACCTATAAAGGCACAGCATGCTGGGGACTAGACGCCTTCGAGCTTATAACCTTTCCCAGCTCTCTGGCCCACTTCCATTCTCTGAAATGGCTTTCTCTTTTTTAGTAAACTCTCTCTGTGTATGTGTGTCACTATCCATGTGTCCCTGGTCCAATTCTTTGTCCCAGGGTACAAGATCCTGGAAATCTATGTGTGTGCCCTCTGGACTCTGGTTTACCCTATAACAGTTGGGGAGCAGCCAGCCAAGAGGCAAGATTGATACGATTTCTCCCTTACCCTCCATCTTTCATCTGCCCGGAGCACATGGAGATAAATGGTGGACAAGCTCCCCTGGGAGGCTTGCTGAGAGCCTGGGAGCTCCAGTTTTAACTTCTATCCATCCACCTCTGTCGTTCTGGCTGCAGCTTATGATGCCATGCAGTGGGGGACCCCATGGGTGTGCCAGGATATGCCCTCTGGAGCTGTTAGCCAAGCTTATGCCAAGTGAAGCATTTGCATTGGTCTGAGGCTACTAATCCCACCTTTAAACTGGGAGGCAGCAACCAAGGAGGTTCACCTTGAAGCTGAGAGGCCCATTAGGATCCACAGCAACTCTGGCTGGGCCTGAGAGACACCCAAATTCATGATCTCCACAGGCATTTATACCCCAGTGATAACAGCTCATGTATATGCTGAGCTGCCCACTGGCCATAGACAACCAACGATGGGGATCCAAGGGGAAGAAGGGAGGGTTTGTGGGAAGGGTGAAGAGAGAGGGTAATTTGGGGGTGGGTGGGATCAAAAAGCATTGTATACCTAAATGAAAATGTCAAAAGTAAATAAGAGGACTGGAGAGATTGCTCAGTGGTTAAAGGAGCTTGCCTGCAAAGCCTAGTAGTCCAGGGGCACAAAATTGCTCATGCACCAGGGATTCGTTTGTAGTGGCAAGAGGCCCTGGCACACTTATTCTTCATCCTTTCTGTGTCTTTTCTCCTTCCCCTTTCTCTCTTTCTTTCTGTCTCTCTCTCTCTCTCAAATAAATAAATACTGCTTTTTAAAAAATAAATAAGAGAAACCCTAAACCAAGGTCACATATTAACTACAGTGACCAAACTGATTGCTTAAAAGAACTGGTAACATTTCCCCCCAAAATTACTAATAAATCATTATTTTATGTATGTTACATATGATCTAAGCTTCAATAAAATTTATTATGAGATGAATAAACAAAAGTAAAATTAGTTAAGGGATGACCCTGATCTCTGGACTATTCAATAGGGAATACTTATTGTATCTATGATTAATAACATTAATTATTAAATGGAAGAAGCATGACATGTATAAACACATGACAAGTTCCAAAAGAAATTGGAAATGATAAAGAAAAGTCAAAAGGAAATGCCACAAATAAAAAGATAAAGAGAATTTAGGAGCCTTTGACAGACTTACTATAGCAATGGCACAGCTATGTGGTCTGCATCTAGCCTTGGAAAGTTATGTGCTGGAACCTAAGACCCAATATGGCAGTACTCAGAGGTGAGGGGTGGTAAGTCAAGGGGTGGGGTGGGTGACATTATGAAAGATCTGGAGGGAAGTGTCTAGACTCATCTTGAGAACAGTGTCCAAGTTGCCATCAGGAAGCAGAGACCAAGCCCTCAGCACCTTGGCCTTGGACTTGCAGACCTGTGAAAAATAAAATGTTATTACTTATAAGTTACCCAGTCTTAGGCATTTACTTATAACAGCACACACAGACTAAGACAACAGCCAAGGCATCAAAGACCCTGAAGACAGGGCAACAAGAAATACAGGAACACAAAGACAAAGAGGGGGGAGGAAAGACAAAGTTTCACAGTTCTTCAGGGCCACAGCTCTGGGGGAGATGCAAACGGTCTATCATTCGGATGATTAGAATCCCAGAAGTGGGAAATAAATATAAACTTTCTCAAAAAAAAGAGATTAGCCAAGAATTGAGAGAGAGAGAGAGAGAGGGGGGGGGGCTGGGGAGATGTCTCAGTGGTTAAAGGCACTTACTTGCAAAGCCTGTCAGCCAGGGTTTGATTCTCCAGTACCCACATAAATCTGGACACAAGGTGAAATCTGGACATCTGAAGTTCACTGTCACTACAAGAGACCCTGGTGTGTCCATACACACACATGCACACACATGCATGTGCACACACACATAAACATGCAAATAAGATTAAAAAATAAAGACATGTAGATTCAAGAATTTCAGAGACTTCAAATGGGATGAATACACTCCTCTTACCCCCCAAATCACACTTAGCTACACTATAATCACATTTAAATACACTATAATCCAAGTGCCAGAAATCAAAGTCAGAGAATCTTGAAGACAGCAAGGAAAAGTTCCTGACTGAGAAACAAATTATTAGAGCAGACATTTTCACCAGCTATAGTTGGCCTTTTCTATCTGTGAGTTCCACACCTCCGTGTTCAATTAACAGGGGACTGAAAATATTCAAAAAACAAAAAGTTCCAGAAAGTTTCACAAAGCAAAAACACAGAGGATGCATAGATGGCTCAGTGGATAAAGCACTTGCCAAGCACGTGTGAGAGCACCTGAGTTCATAACTCTAGACCCCACATCTCAACAATAAAGCCGTCTTAAAACTCACCCACCATGACTCAGAGAACTGCATGGAAGAGGGGGCGGAAAGAGTGTACGAGTCATGGTGGGGGAGTGTATCCAGAGACATTGCCCCCCTCAGCAACAACAAGAGGGGAGGGAACCTGGCTGCCTCTTGTGCTATCCATAACCTCCTACCCCATGGAACGATCCGGTATGCCCACTGAGTAGGATACCCAGTGGATTGGGGACAGGGAGGAGGGAATTGGGGGTACCAACGTAATATATACTAATACAGTGTATCTAATTTTGGACAATAAAAATATCTATTAAAAAATCTGTAATGGGCCTCTATAATCCCAGCATATGGATGGTGAGATGGGAAGGGGGCAGGAGAATCTCTCCCCCACCCCCAGCTAGCCTAGTGAACCAAGCTGTGAATGAAAGACCCTGCCTCAAACAAAGATTAAGAGGAATAACACCAGAAAGTCGTCATCTAGACTTCACACATATGACATGACATGTTTGCGCCCCCCTGCACATGATCATAGGCACTCACACCAACGCAAAAGCAAATTGTGAATTTGCATATGCAAACTCATGTTCTCAATCCATGTCAGTGAAATGTAAGCACTGACTCCTTCACAAGACCTATCTCCCTTTGGTATGTGCACTATGGCTTTCAGATATGATGGATGCGTCTGCACTGAACACCTCTAGACTGTATCAAAATGCATGCAGATGCTTTGCCATTGGTAAGAGGAAGAGGCTTGGGCATCAGAATTTCTGCAATGAACCTGGAAGAGAGTGGAGTGAAAACCTTTAAACAGTTGAGAAAATATACCAACCCTAAGAAACAATCTTTAAAACCGAGGCAAAAAATATTATCAAAAATAGACTTTAAGGTTTTATAACAATATTAGCTTACAGCAAAATGAGGGTGGAGTATATTCCTACATAGTCTCTTCCCTTGATATGCACACTCTCCCCACTAGTACACTCCCAGACCACAGTATATATGTGTCCAATCAATGAACCTATATTGACACGGAATTATCACAGAAGTTCATGGTCTACAATGGACACTGGCAAATATATTCTGCAGTATTTATCATAAAGATACTTCCACTTCCCTGAACTTTCCTTGTGAGCTCTAGGAATCAGTGATTTTTTTTAACCACTGTCAGAACTCAAACATGGCTCTACTTTTATTTATTTTTAAACTCTTTATCAACAATTTTCATACATGTACATAATATATTTTAATCCCAATTCCCTCCTCCCATTACTTTCTTTTGTATCCCCTTCCGCACACTTCTTCCAATGAAGAACCCTTTCTTTCCAACGAATCTCTCTTCTATTTTGAAGGTTTCCTCCTCCCCTCCTCCTCGGCTTTCTCCATCATCCATAAAGACATGTTGATGAGCCTGATTTTGTGTAGGCAACAATAGCTGCTGTGGGTTCATGAATACAAGTGCTCCTCCCCATCCTCTGATTCTTTCACTCCTCCACAGAGGTCCCTGAGCCTTGGAGGGTGGGACAAAGATGTCTCACTTAGTGCTGAGCACTCCACTGTCACTTCTCAACACCTTGAAGGGTGTTGAGTCTCCCCAGTGGTCACCGCCATCTGAAAAAAGAAGCTTCTTTGATCAAAAGCGAGAGCATCATCAATCTATGGGCATAAAGCTAAGGATTCAGAGGGTAATTTGATGGGCACATCATATCCATTTAGCCAAAGAGCAGTGGTAGCTTCCCCCCACCCCACCCAGGGCGTATGACCATAAGCTTTTAATAGGTTTTCAGTTCCAGGCATGCAGTCCTTCCTGTAGAATGGGCCTCAAATCCATCAGAAACCAGATAGTGACCTCCTCCCCCACCCCCATTGCAGTCATGCCACTAGTGCACGGTGACATATCTTGCCTGGCTGGCTGGTTGTGTAGTTCTCAGAGTTCACTGCTGGATATGACTCTTGGTGACTTTTCTCCTGAGCTGCCTGCATGACATGTGCCAGCACTATGGTATCTAGCCTTCAGGGAGGATGCTCCCAGCTCAGCTCCAGCTTGATTTCTGTGTCCTGCAACCAAAGCTCATGATGTCTCCAGCAATAGGATCTTACCATCTAGTTCTGGTGGGTACAAGAGCCTTGCCAATAGCTTGTATTTCTTGGGGATCCTCCCTGACCAACAACTTGTAATGGGAAAGCTGGGATTCCCAGCAAATTCCAATGCACCTTAAAACTCAAGAGTACCCGGATTCTTGCCATACAAAATTAAAGAATTAAAATTATAGCCCACCAGAGGATAAAATATAATGGGAGACTATTTAAAAAGAAAGAAGTTACAGAGATCTCCAGTCACTAGTGAGGAGAGAGGAGGTGGGGGAGGTTTTAGCCACATATCTGTAAAATCTGTGCTGGCCAGCCCAGCAAGGGAAAGAAGGGAAGATAAAAGACGGGTCCCATTGTGAGGAAAAAGATTCATGTGGGAAAGAACCCTAAGCCCCCTCACACAGCCCTGGTGGCTGTGGTGAGGGGGCCTTACCTAGACCTGGAGATTTAGGTATCTCCCTGCTGGGCAGCCATGAGGGAAAAGAGATCAATCTTTCCTTTTCCTGAGCCAGAGAGACAGCTGACTGGTCTGGCTTTGACCAATCACAGTTTCAAGATTAGGTTTGAGCTCTAGTAAGAGACACCTTCCACTCAAGGGGAGGGGATCAGAACACTCCTGCTTACGTTTGGGTCCCAGTCACCCTAACCTGTCACAAACCCACTGGGAAGTTTCTCACCTCTGGCATTGGGATTGTCCTGGGAACTTTAATTTTCCATGCGAGTATGTGTGGTGTGTGTAGGTATGGATGTTTGTGTGTGGGGGGGTGCACATGCAAGTGTGTGTGCATGTGAAGCTCAGCGATCCATGTCAGATATCTTCCTCCGTCCCTCTCTTTATTGAGACAGGGTCTCTTGCTGAATCCAGAGCTCCATGATTCAGCTAGACTGGTTTAGCTAGCCAGCTTGCCCCGGAATCGGCCTGCCTTGCTTCCTGAGCACTGGGATTATAGATGGTGCTTCCTGATCTTTCCACTCTTTCCATGGCTTTCCCTTTCTGAAATATTTTACGTGCCATTAGATTACATGTTCTGTAGCCTTTCAGATTGGCTGTATCACGGAATGTGCATGTACGCCTCCTCCATGTCTATGTGGCTCTGGAGCTCAGTTCTCCATTTTGCTCAATACTGCTTCATTGCATGAATGTGCAAACTTATCCAGCACCTCTTGGAGGAGGACATCTTGGTCTTAAGCAGGGTTTGGAAACGATGAATAAAACTGCTCTAAACATCTGCATGCACTGTTTTTGGGTGTGGGTATAAGCCTTCACCTTGTGTGAGGAAATACCAGAGTGTGGGATTAGATCATATGGTAAGAGTATTTTTAAATTTGTAAAAAGCTGCTTAACTATCTTCCAAAGTGACTGTAAATTAGCACTTACCACACAATTGGTATGGTTTTCTATTTGTTTATTTGTTGCCCCCCCTTTTTTTTGGCTTTTTGAAGCAGAGTATTACTTTAGCCCAGGATGATCTGCAACTTCCTCTGTAGTCCAGGCTGGCCTTGAACTCTTGGCAATCCACCTTTCTCAACCTCCTGAGTTCTGGGACTAAAGGCGTGTGCCACCACACCCGCTTGCTTGTTGCTTTTGTTCTTTGTTGTCTTCTTTCTAAGAGTTTCCAGATGATTCTCAAGCATTTCAGTCTCTGTGTTTTCTCCTTCCTTAGCAGAACTCTTTGTTTCTTCTTAATGGTTGCCCTCGAGATTAACATAAAATTTAGAACACAATAAATCTAAACCCACCGCCAAATAGCATGATAGTTTCATGTTTATTGCAAGTATCTCATAATAAAAATATTTTCTAACTCCTCCCTTCCGTCATTTGTATAATTGCTGTCAGGTCATGTGATGGTTTATATTGTCAAATTTATAGGACCTAGAATCACCCGTGAGGAATTACCTAGATTGGGTTAGCCTCTGGGCATGCCTAGATGGGATTATTTTAGGTTAATGGGGTGGGAAGGCCTCATCAATCCAGAAACTGGGGGTGAAAAATCACCCCCCCCCCGCCACCTAGGAGGGGTGAGGAGAAGATAGAGCTGCCCAGGATCCTGAAGTCATAAGCCAGGAGAGACTGAAGTCACTTTGTTTGCTTGTTTGTTTTGAGCGTATGTCTGCTGAATTAGCAACCATCACTACTAGTTGGGCTGACACCTTTGGTATCCACATGACTCGGACCAAGGAGAAAAGATGTTCGGAATAGCACTGGAAGAAATGACATGAACATATGCACTGGTTTTCAAGTCTGAAGAAGGAATCTCATGAAGAATAGTCCTGTGGAAGTCCAATACCACTTCAGAAGGAAACACTGTGATGGGGTCACCTTCAACTGTTAAGGCTCAGAGATGGGGGTCAGGGGGACAACTGGATAAATATTCCAAGAATTACCCTAAGCCATCTCAGTTGTTATGTTAAAACCCAAAACTCTACCATGGGGCTGGCTAAACGCTCTGAATCTGGGAGTGAAGACAAGGATTTGGGGGCATCACTAAATAGCTTTACAAAGATTCAGGTGCAGATATAATTTTTAAAACAAACTGCCTGGCCAGTGACGTCCCCTGCTCCTTGTTTGTGTATCTGTCTCCCCAGGGAGTGCCCCATGGAGTGGGGTGACATTTTGCCTCCTGAGCCCCCAGGCTTCTGTTCATGGACCAGTCTTTTCTTTCCTATACAGATATTGCTATGTGCTTATGTACTCACATATGCCAGCCCTACAGCGTCTCCTTGTATACAATAGTTTCTGGAATCAAATCTGTAAGGTAGGAACTTTTTAATATTATTTATTTATTTGCACACACACACACACAGAATGAATGCGTCAGGGCCTCCTGCTATTGCAAATGAACTCCAAATGCATGTGCCACTTTGTGCATCTGGCTTTATGTGGGTAATGGGGAATTGAACCTGGGCCATCAGGTTTTGTAAGCAAGTACCTTAACCACTGAGCCACTGCTCCAGTCCAAGATAGGAGCATTAATAAAAGAATAAGAAATATTGGGCTGGAGAGATGGCTCAGCAGTTAAAGATGCTTGCTTGCAAAGCCTGATGGCCTGGGTTCAATTTCCCAGTACCCATGTAAAGTCAGATGCACAAAGTGGTGCATGCATCTGGAATTTATTTGCAGCTGCAGGAGGCCCTGGTGCACCCATCCATCTGTGACAGTTCAGGAAAGCTCCATAGACCCCCCTCCCCTTGAGTGGGAGGTGTCTCTAGCCAGAGCCCAAACCTAGATGCAAAGGCTGATTGGTCAGGTACAGACCAATCAGCTCTCTCTCTGACTTACCTAGTGGAAATTTGAAAAGCTTCCCTAGAACAACGGCTAGTCTCTTCTTCCACATGGCATCCTAGAAGGAGGACTTCATTTTCCAGGTAGGGATCCTCACCCCAGCCCTTAGGGGGGACTCAAGATCTCTCCACATGAACTTTCTCTCATGATGGGGCCTCTCTATTATCTTTCTTTTCCTGCCTGTTTAATTAAAATGCATAAATCTTGACTAAAACCTCCAGCCACCAGTGTTCTCCCCACACTGGTGGCTGAAGAACTCTGTAACTCCCCCTGTTCCCTTAAATAAAGTCTCCTACTATACCTTAATATCTGTTGTCTATGATTCTAATTCTTTAACTTTATAGATGAGAATTCGGGTACTCCTTAAATTTTGGTATGTATTGGAATTACAGCCGGACATTATCTAAATTGTAGCCCCCAGCTCACCCCACTACACATCCTTTCATTCTCTCTTGATTTTATTTTACTGACTCCTCTGATGAACAGAATTGTCTATGCTGGAATTATGAATGGATTCTTCTTTATGGTTAAAATTTGGAAGACCCTTTAGAAGCAAAACTTGGAAAAGTGTGAAGGTGCCCAGATGCCTGTCTCCCTGGAGTTTTAATCTAGTCGACTTGTCTACACAGAGCAGCCAGTGATTTGACAATCACCCCGGTACTGGCTCTTTGGGGGGTGGGGGGTGGTTGTTGCTCTGGGAAGTTGTGGTTTTCTGAACTTTCTGAGTTTTCTCTTTGCTGCTCTAGTTTGGGAGACAGGGGTTGCCCCTGTGACCTCAACCTCACTGACTCTTCTAAGACCCACTGGTTTTCAGCTAGAGCAGCTTTTGTTTCTTTGACAGAGTGGCCGTTTCTAATCTCCTAATGTGCTAAACTGGAAGCCCTCAATGCATTTTCAAGCAAACAAAGCTAAGAGAATTTATTGTTCACAGACCTAACTGAAAAAAACTTTGTATCTATACAAAGAAATAAAAGTGACTGAGAATAGATACCTTAAGATAACTATAAGAATATTTTTTTTGGCCGGGCATGGTGGTGCACGCCTTTAATCCCAGCACTCAGGAGTCAGAGGTAGGAGGATCGCTGTGAGTTCAAGGCCACCCTGAGACTACAGAGTGAATTCCAGGTCAGCCTGGGCTAGAGCGAGACCCTACCTACTCGAAAAACCAAAAAAAAAAAAAAAAGAAATTTTTTTGTTTTGTTCTGGTTTTTAGAAGTAGGGTCTCAGTCTATCCCAGGTGACCTAAAATTTACTAGTCTGAGGGTGACCTCAAATTCATGGTAACACTCCTACTTCAGCCTCCTGAGTGCTGGGATTAAAGGTGTGTACCACCACGCCTGGCTAATATTTTCATATTTTTATCACCTAAAAGATAACCATCTAAAGCATAAATAACAGCAATATATGGTGAGATTATAGAATATAGTAAAATAAAATTTAAAGCAAAATTGGAAGAAATTGAGGCTATTGTAAGATCCTTAAACTATATATGAAGTAGCATAACATTTGAAGTTTGACCATGATTAATTAAAGATATATATCATGAACTCTAGGATAACAAGTACAATTTGCTTTAAGGAGTTATAAATAATAAACCAATGGTACATGGAGTGAAGTAATAAAAATATTATTAGCTAATGCAGAAGTAGGCAGAAAAAAGAACAAAGTATGTTAAAAGGAACACAGGCCAGATGGATCAAATAGAAAAAAAACTTTAAAAATTATGGATATAAATCTAATTATATTAACAGTTAAATTTAAAATAAATGGTCTGAACACACAAATGAATACCAAATTTGTCAAATTAGGTGAAAAATCAGCCCAGTTTTATGCTAACTGAAAGAAATTTATTCCAAATATGAAAAAACAGGTTCAAAATAAAACGATGTAGTCATATGTGGTGACGCTTGCTCTTGTAGACAGGCTTTCTTGTTGTTGCACAGAAAGAACCCAACCAAAAGCAGCTGATGGGAGGAATGGGTTTGTTTTGGTTTACAGACTCACAGGAAGCTCCATGATGGCAGGGAAAATTATGGTATGAGCAGAGGGTGGACATTACCTCCTCCACTGCACTGCAAACAGTGGCAGGAAGGTGTGCCAAACACTGGCAAGGGGAAGCTGGCTGAAACCCTCATAATGCTCACTTCCAATAGCACAGCTCCAACAAGGTTCTGCCACTAGCTGGGGATCGAGCATTAAGAACACATTTGTTTGTGAGACACCTGGATCAAACTATGACACTTGTTTATACTAATCCCAGCCCCTGAAAGGTAGAGGCAGAAAGATCAGCAGTTCCCAGTCATTCATGGAACAGGTGAGTTTGAGGCCTGCCTGGGCCACATGAGAGCCTCTCTCAAAAAACAAGAAAGACACTCAGGAAGCAGAACTAGGGGGATGGCTGTGAGTTCCACCCTGAAACTACGTAGTAAATTCCAGGTCAGCCTGGGCTAGAGCGAGACTTCCTTGAAAAGAAAGAAAGAAAGAA
>PVHP010038354.1:0-16888 GCA_004024765.1 Zapus hudsonius | reverse complement strand
GCTATACTCCAAAAATCTCAATAAGATGTATACACAAAGACATAAAGGATAGCAGTATACTGGAAAAACAAAGAAAACGCAGCCAGGCATGGTGGTAAAAATACCTTTAATCCCAGCACTCAGGAGGCAGAGGTAGGAGAATTGCTGAGAGTTTGAGGCCAGCCTTGGACTACTGAGTGAGTTTCAGAAAAGGAAGGAAGGAAGGAAGGAAGGAAGGAAGGAAGGAAGGAAGGAAGGAAGGAAGGAAGGAAGGAAGGAAGGAAGGAAGAAAAAAAAGAAAAACAAGGGAAGTGTCTATCAATAAAGTCTGTTAATAGCATATGGTGCAACAATATAATTGGACACTACACAGTCATACAACATGAATTTCGTCAGTATGCATCAATATGAAAAGCTCTCAAGATATCCAATGTTTATAAATAGATGGATAAGTAAACAGTAGTTTCATAGTAGTGTCTTACTATGTGCATACCTTTGCTTTAGAAAGGAATCCTAAAGAAGATTTTTTTTTTTTGGTTTGTTCTTGCTTCAGACAGGGTTTTGGGTACCTCAGGCTGAATTAAAACTCACTATTAGCTGAGAATGATCTTGAACTCCTGGTCCTCTTGCTTTAAACTCCTGTATGTTGGCAGTATAGACATATATACCACCACACCAGGCTTCCAAGATACTTATAATAATGATTAATTGTTTCTGTCTGGACAAAGAGGGGCTACATGCAGATTCTAACCCAATCCACTGTAGTCTTTTGTAGGCTAGGTTCTAAGAGGTAGGCCTTTCATCTCTAGTATTTAAATTATTCTGATTAAAAGTCTGGCATGGTGGGTCATGCCTGTAATCCTGGCACCCAGGAAGCAGAGGTGGGAGAATTCCAAAAGGTTTGAGGAATTCCGAAAAGTTTAAGGTCAGATTGAGATACAGATGAGACCCTGTCTGAAAATAAATTATGGGCTGGAGATATGGCTCAGCAGATAAGGTGTCTGCCTGCAAAACATAACACCCCAAGTTCAATTACTCAGTACCCATATAAAGCCAGATGCACAAAGTGACATATGCATCGGGAATTCCTTTGCATCAGCTAGAGGCCCTGGTGTGTCCACTCTCTCTCTCTCTATCTCTCTCTGTGTGTCTGTCTCTCCCTGCTTGCAAATAAAAAATATTTTTAAGAGCCAGGCATGGTGGTGCACGCCTTTAATCCCAGCACTCCGGAGGCAGAGGTAGGAGGATTGCCTTGAGTTCAAGGCCACCCTGAGACTACATAGTGAATTCCAGGTCAGCCTGGACTAGAGAGAGACCCTACCTCGAAAAACCAAACCAAACAAAACAAACAAAAATATTTTTAAAACACTAAAAACAAGTAATTTTTAAAAATTGTTGAGTTCCTGAGGCCCCCAAAATATTACAGGCCATTGCCAACGCTCTTGGTTGCCCACCAGAAAGAGATAGTCAGACCCTATTGCTGAAAACCACATATGCTTGGGCTGCAGTTCACTGAGAAATCAAGCTGGAAACCTCCTCCCTGTTAACCAGCTGACAGAAAGCTGGAAAAAGCTATGGCTGCATGAAGCCCTGTGGGAGAGAGAAGTCATCAATGGTGGTGAACAGCAGTGGACCTTGTAAGACTTAGATGGGTCAGCCAGGCCAAAAGTGCCAACTGAGGCGATAGTGGCACATCTATTGTGGGAGAAACCAATTGCTCTCTAATTGGATTGAAGGCCTGCCCCAAGAGAGAGAAAGCATGTCTGGTACTGAAGACCTAGTCAAGACCCTATGGTGGGGGAGGTCATGAGCCCTAGGGGAGTAACACCTGCTGTTGTCTGGCTAAATGGATATATTATGCCCACCAAACTGCCTTATAAGCACTTTTTTTTTAAAAAATGAGCATACCTATATAATAATGCTACTCTCACTCTTATCTAGAGAAGCTTCTCTTTTTCAGATGGCAGTGACCACTGGGATAACTCAAAAGACACCATAGTGCTGAGAAGAAGTGACAGTGGAGTGTTCAGCACTGGGACATCTCTGTCACACTTCCCGAGACTCAGGGTCTATTGCAGAAGAGGTGGTGGAAAGATTGTAAGAGCCAAAGGAAGGGTAGGACTGCTTACAACTCAAACTTCCAGACACAAAATGACCTTGATATTCATGACTTCACAGTGCCTGATAATACCTACACATTATGGAAGGAAAAGCTGATGAGAGGGGAAGAGATATGAAGGAGGGTGGGGAGGGAGGGAATCATAATGGTTTATAGTCTATGATTATGAAAGCTATCAATAAAAAGTTTTAAAAAATAAGAAAAATTTATTCTGATTGGAGCGATAGGGAATTTTCCTTATTCAGTCGTGTGGCTTGAGTCGTTCTGTTTGAATGTAATTGCATGTGTACATAATCCTTTTACGTTAGGGTTTCCTTGGAGAATGAGGTCATAGCTTCCAGGATTCAAAGGAAGCAATTCCTAGCTTTCTGAGTTGCACTTTGGTCTCCAGGAAAAGAACCTCTAGCCATGCTTAGCTCAAAGCATTTCAGGCAATCCTGACCAGACTGAGTGGAGGGGAGGGAAGTGACCAGAGGTCCCAGGTAACTGTTTAACATAAGAAATCTGAATTTTTTTCTTATTTCTTATACACATACACACAATCGCTAATGCATTAAGCAAGTATAGTTGGGCTTGGTGGCTCATGCCTATTATACGCCTAATTTGACAGGTGGCTGTCTCCTCTCGCCACCTAGAACACCAGTACATGCCAGATGGATGTGCACTGAATGATTCAAAAAATGAACACAGGGCTGGAGAAATGGCTCAGCAGTTAAGGCACTTGCCTCCAGTGCCTAAGGCCCCAGGTTCAATTCCCCAGGACCCACATAAGCCAGACCCACAAGGTGGTGGCCCTGGTGTGCTCTCTCTGTCTCTGTCTCTGTCTGTCTCTGTCTGTCTCTCTCTCTACTTGAAAATGAATAAATAAAATTAAAAATAAATAAATAAAATATTTATTTAAAAAATGAACACATTCTTGTTGCCATCATTCTATGATCTTCAAAAGCATCTAACCGCAGAATAGAATCTACTAAAAGAAATGAAATGGTGAGAAACCGAACCCTGCGCTGGTGTGTCTGTGGACCCCATCACTCACCCCATAGTTCAGTAACTCAAAATAAAGGTTTCCTTGTTTTAAGCACAACAGGAAGAACAAAAACATCTCCCTGGGATCCATCAGAGACTGCCAACCTAAATCTCTCTCCTACTTTGTTTTTTTTCACTTTTAAAATTGACGGCTCTCTAGCCTCCTCTCTCCCCAGACTCTGGGACTCCTCTCCTTCTGTTCGTTCCTATTTGGAGCTGAAAGCCAGAAATAGCTGTGTCCCTCATTGTCCCTACTTCCTTGCATTGTTCCAGCCAGTTCTCTGCTGCCTTCCCCGGTCATGGATGTGTTAAGTGAATTCCCAATCAGTTGAGAAGGAAAAGTACCCAAAAAGTTTTCAGATGTAGCCTAAAGTAAAAACATACTGCAAGGTATTTTCTTTAGGAAAAAAAGGTTTTAAAATTGACCCTAATGCAGCTATATAGCTTCAAATATTATTCTACCATGTAGTGGTACTACAGAGCTGGAGAAAGAACACGCATTACACAAGAAAGGTCTAATTTCTTTTAATTGACTAAAAAAGTGAATAACAATAATTACTCATGCAGAGTTCTTCTTCCTACAAGCCTAAAAAAATTATCTAACAAAAGGTTAAACCATATGATCTCCACCCAATCAGCAAATACTTTTTGAGTGCTTGGCCCATAACTCCTGCTTTGATTTTATTTTAATAATTGTATAAAGGGTTTGATTATATAAAAATTTTATAGATTCATCTACTAAATAAGAACTTGCCCACCCACTTATTATTTTTTAAATGGACAATTTCCACACGGTGGAAAGTACGTATTAGATAATTTCCCCCATACTACAATGTACTTAAAAAAAATAAATATGCAACATACTGGCAGAAAATCAAGGCCGTTGTGCGTGGTGACAGATGCCTGTAATCCAAGTATTTGAGATTGAGGCAGAAGGATGCTGAATTAGAGACCAGCCTGGGGACTGGAGAGATGGCTCAGGGGTTTAGGCACTTGCCTGCAAAGCCTACCAACCCAGGTTCAATTCCCCAGTACCCATATAAAGCCAGATGTACAAAGTGGTACATGCACCATATCCACAGGGGCTAGAGACCAGCCTGGATACATAATGAATTTCAAGCCAGCCTTGACTACACAGTGAGACTGTTTCAAAATAATAATAATAATAATAACCATAGGCATAGGTAAATCAAATCATACATTTTTAAATTATTTTAAAATGCATTAATTAGAATAAATAAAACCACACATTTTAATGATTACAGTGCTGTGATTGTAGCTCAGTGGAACACTTGCCTAGCATGTGTAAAACCTTGGGTTAAATCCAACCTCTAGCACTGAAAATTATATAGTTATACATAGTTTTGTTTGAAGTAGGATCTCACTCTAGCCCAGGCTGACCCGGAATTCACTTTGTAGTTCCAGGATGGCCTTGAACTCACAGTAATCCTCCTACCTCTGCCTCCTAAATACTGGGATTAAAATTGTGTGCCACCATGCTCAGCACATTGAAAAATAAAATAAAATGACCATGGAAGGAACAAAGACACTTCCTTTCCACAATAGGAGTAAACCATCTTACAAATTAGCCACAAATTTTAAAAAATATTCAAAAGATTTATTTGAGTTTAATTTTATATTAAACATTGTTAGTCTATAATAGCAATTATATCTGAGCGTGCCAACAGCTCAGAGATGTTAAGGACAGAAAGGGAAGAACTAGCCAGTGCAGGATTTAAGTTTAAATTTTAATACAAATAATCCACAAATTTGGGTAATACTACAGGCAAATATTCAGCTACTGACCAAAATTCTATCTCTTTTTTTGTTCTTATTTTTATTTTGAGACCAAGTGTCATGTGGCCTAGGCTGGCCTTGTGTTCACTGTATAGACAAAGCTGGCCTTAAATTTCAGATTTTCCTGCTTCCACATCTCAACAGACAGGATGACAAGCGTGTGTCTCCAAGTCTGTTTTAAATGACTAATTTGTATCTTAGCATGTGTGGCTCAGGAATGGACACTTTGGAGGAGAGGCTCCCTGTGAAGCAATTTTCATATGCTGTTCTTGGAGTGGGGGATAAAACATATTGTGGAATCTATTTTTATATCTAACATAAATTGTAATCCTACTAACTAACTCCATTTCTTCTCAATAAGGAGAACATGGGATCGTTCACTTTATGATTGAAAATGAAACAGTTGATACTAGAAAATAAAAACATTACTTGTATGTACTCAAGTCTAATATGTCTAATTTTCAATCGTCAGAGACAAAATTAATAGTTTTCCACATCCAGCCCAGGATTGCTTCATTGTTTCTCTGTATGTGTGTGTGTGTGTGTGTGTGTGTGTGTGTGTGTGTGTGTGTGTGTGTGTGTGTCTCACTCCAGTTCTCTTTCTCTGGCTCCTCTTCACTTTGCATGTGAGGGAGCCAAAAGGAACATCCCTTAACTGGTAGGGGAGAAAAAAAATGTGCTAAAAACAGAACTGCGGAGGAGGAATGGGAAGATGGCTCAGTAGATAAAGTTCTTGCTGAGCAGATGTGAGAACCTCAGTTCAAATCCCTGGAACCCACGTCAATGCCAGATGAGAATGGCAGACCACTTGTAATCCCAGCAGCACTCAAGGGGCAGAGAGAGGGGTTTCCCCCAGGCAAGCTGGGTAGCTAGCCAACTGAAGCAGTGAGCTCTGGGTTCAAATGACAGACCCGCCTCAGTAAATAAAGTGGACAGTGATAAGGAAAGACACCTAACCTCAACGTCTGGCCTCCATACGTATGAATTTACATGCGCACACCATACCCATACACATACCAAAGCAGACGTGCCCCATCAGCGCCTAAAATAAAATAAAGAAGCTCAGATCTTGCTCTACCCATGGAGTACACTCCCAGGTGCTCTGTTACACTGTAACCCAATTAGGTAGACAAGATGGCAGAGAACTTCAGAAGTCACCAAGAACTTCAGATGCCTCCCAAGATGTCCTGAAGGAATGAGGACAAAGCAGGCTCTTGGCACAAGCAGGCATGGAGGGTCCCAGTGCAGCAAAGTCCTGACAGTGGACTTGACATGAGATCGCCTTTATTTTCCCTCTGGAAAGGTTCAACAGATGTCTATGGGCTGGCTAGCTAGCTGAATAATACTAGAGTGGGCTGGATTTTTCCCCCTGGTTTTTGGAGGTAGGGTTTTGCACTGGCTCAGGCTGACCTGGAATTCACTATGTAGTCTCAGGCTGACCTTGAACTCATGGCGATCCTCTTACTTCGGCCTCCCAAGTGCTGGGGTTAGAGGTGTGCACCACCATGCCCCACTAAGCATGCTGCTTTAATAGAACAAAATTCTTTCTCTACTCAAGCACATTAGAAACCAGTGCTTAGCCAGACAATGGCAGCCACAAGTGAATTACAGGTCAAAATATAAGAAATGTAATGCTGCTCACAAATAAGCTGTGGGAATAACTCAACTTTCTGAAACCTTTGTGGAAACAGAAATGAGACAGACAAGCACAGAAACAGCCCAGTGACGGGGGCATGTCCCTTTCCCTGCCCCTTTCCTGACGGGGTAACACCCAGCACCTCCCTCTGGTGGGTTTTTTTGTGTTCAGGCATGTCCTGGTAGGAGAGATAAGAAAGGCCAGCTTAGATCAGTGCTGGACGCAAGCACAGTGAAGGCCAATCTGTCCTTGAAGTGACCAGTCAGGGAAAAACCCTATTCACTTTATATGTACGCATGACCCTAGTACATAATACATATACTTAAATTATGGATATCCAACCTGCACATGTGCAGATTATCCAAAGTTATATAGAAGCTCCTGTATCAATTAGGGTAAGGATCCACCTGATTCCAACCTCTGGGGATGGGGTCCTCCCTCCAACTAAATTTATAAAAGGAATCCAAGAAATGAACCTTGAACCTCATGTAAGCTTGCGCCCGCTCCTGCCCTGTGGAGGACTTTTTATGCTTTTACTCCCACTTTTAACAAATCCATACTTTTCCTACTGGTACTCCATGTCTTATCTAATTCATTGAGACACAGGACCCTGGACATTGCGTCATGGTGCACTCTGTGTCCCACTCTGAAATATCTACTCAGTTATTTCAAATGCAAGACAAAGGACTTCTGGGAAAAGTAGTGCATCGCTGTTTTAATATTCCTTTTAAGTAGCAGAAAGTAATACGGTTACACTTGGTGTGATGGTTAGGTTTTGTTGTCAGCTTGATCTTTTTAATTATCTTGGGTGGGTCTCAGAGGATGTTTACAGCCTCTCAGTAGCAGGCAGGATGTAAAGAAGCTCAAAGAAGCTAGAACTAAACATCCTTTCCTGTGTGGGCAGTGCAGGAAGAAAATTCCAGAGACTCAGGAAGTCATTAAGTCTGAAGAAGGGTTGTAATACCCCACCCTAATGCTATATAAAGAGGAAGAAATTCTCTCCTTGCCCCCTTCTGCCTGTTCCCTGTTCTGTGTGTGTGTGGTGTTGGTGATGGGTTTCTCTCTCTCTCTCTGCTTGGACCTGTGAAAGGGGAACAGCCTCTTCTGCATTCTGGAACTTCCCCTGTATCTATAGCTACAAATAAATCCTTTCCTCCCAAAAACTGTGCCTGGTTTGAAGATTCATCCCAGCAGCGTGTGGCTGACTATGACACTTGGCTTTCATAGACATCTCCTTTCTTCAGCTTGACAAACTGCTACAGGCAGAGAGAGGAAAAACCGCAGCTGATGCCAGCCAGAAAAACGGTCCTCACACCACACCAGATACAAATGCTTAGTGAGCTAATCTTCAGTCTCACCACAAAAAAAAAAAAGAGGTGATAAAACAATAATGATAACCACCGCTCATGCCAGAGGCAAGGAGGGGCAGACAGAACCAAGAAAGACAAGACACGACCAGGGTCAACCCTTCATCAACAAGCAATGCATATTTGTCCACCAAATCCTGCTCACTGAAACCCAAGAATCTTCAAGAACTGAATGTGGTTTACTTAGCCAGGAATCCTGATTTGGGCCTCCGACACTGGCCAGCAGAGGGCTGTCACACAATGGTGGGGTGTTTGTGGCCAGTGAGTGGCCATCTCTCGTATCCCTGCAGGCTTCCTGCCTGGAGAACCAGAGTTCTAGCCCCGTTAAAGCCCTCCAGCAGTCTCCACTTGCTGTCTGCTGATCCTCCCTCCTCCTCACATGACATGGCGTTCTCTGAACTCTGGAGCCACAATTCCTTGTCAGTGGAATCCAAATGTCCCAGTACTCTCTCTGCTGCAGACCGTGGCCCACTGAGATCTGGCTTCCCATCCCTGACAAACAAGACAACATATTACCCAAGTTCAACACTCATTGAGCCAAGTCTTTTATATGACCCTTCCCTGGAAAACCCTCACTTGATACACAAGCCTGATGACTCAAGTTTGGGTCCCCAGAACCCCAGGAAAGCTGGAAGCAAGTGGCGCACACATGTGTAATTCCAATATGCCTATAGCAATGAGAGGCAGTCTGGAGAACCCAGAAGCTCTGGGGTCAGCTAGTCCAGTGCTTGCAGTGGCCAAACAATAAGAGAGACACTGTCTCAAACAGGGTGGAAGGCAAGGATTATCAGCCAAGACTATCCTCTGACCTCCACATATATACTGTGGCCTATGTAAGCCCATACATGAACACCACACACACACACACACACACACACACACACACACACACACAAAGCCTCACCAACCTTGTAGTCCTCAACCCTATGGCTTATTAGATGCCAACTACTCCTGTCACTATAGTAACCATCCCATCCCATATTATCTACCTGCACTCAGTAAATCCTTTTCTGAATATTTGTATATTTGTCTGTCCCCAAAACTGTGAGCTCCTTGAAGGCATATAATGGGGTCTATGAATTAACCAAATGATAATGCATAAAAGGTACTTAATAAGTGTGCATTGAACAGATATATTAAAATCTATTGCCTGGAGGGGAAAAAAGACATTAAAATAGGGACCAGTTGGAAGGAAATAGTGGTTCGGTAGAAGGGGTGGGGGAAGGAGAATAGAGGAAGGTAACAGGAGGGGGTTATGATTAAAATACATTATACACCTGTATGAAAGTTGTTAATAATTTTTTTAAATAAAATCTATGACCCTAATTAGAATAAATGAATTGGGTGGAAATGAAGTAGGCATTTCTCCTTTATTGGATTCAATCTACTAAAGCTATATCTACTTGCTACCCCCCCCAAAAAAAAAAATCCTCAGCCATGCATGGTGAGGCAAGCCTTTAATCCCAGCACTCCAGAGGCAGAGGATCACCATGAGTTTGAGGCCATCCTGGGGCTACATAGTGAATTCCAGGTCAGCCTGGGCTAGAGTGTGACCCTACCTTGAAACCTCCCCTACCTAAGAAAAATAAAAAGCTCCACAAAGATATATTTTAAAAAAACAACAACTATCTCCCCTTCCTTCCCATCCTTGCCTTTGAGGGCACTACTTTGAATCATTGGTGCACATTCTTTTGTGATTGTTTTAGTCTATGTTATTTGCACACGTTCAAGTAGACACACACACAGGGATTTTTCTCTTCCCAAGGAGACCCACTTCTGTTTTGACCTCATTCCTGATGTTCTACTCTCTCCTCTACATCAAAATGTTAATGGGCTCAGAATTGTGCAGGTCTTAGAGGAGTGATGACATCACTGTGAAGTCATAAATACACCAGCCAGTTCATGTCCAGAGGACAGAGTCCCAAAGCACTCCTCCCCACCCTGTGTTTCTTAGCATTCTTCCCACCCCCTTTTCCACAATGTTCCCTGAGCTTTGCAGGGAGTGATAAAGATGTCTAGTGTTGAGCTTTCCAAGGTCTCTTATTTTCAACTTTGATGATTTTAAGTCTCCTCAGTGTCTAGCACCATCTCCATAGAGCAGTGCCTCTGACTAGCAATGAAATCAGCACTAACAATTTTTAATAAAGCTGTTTACTGAGATTCAACTGACTTCAATGTTTAAGTTTTTAAATAGTTTTACCATAACTTGCAAGCCTAGTTACTATAAATAAGCAAAAATCTTTGCTTAGTGTTTTTCTGAGGCAGAGTCTCACTCTAGCCCAGGCTGACCTAGAACTCATTCTGTAGTCCCAGAGTCCCTCAAAAACTCACATCAATCCTCCTACCTCACACGCTTTCCTCAGTGCTGGGATTCAAGGAACGCACCACTATACCTGGCAGAAATCAATTTTTCAGTCATTGGGAGTTATCTTTCCTTGGATCTGAAAACCTTCCTACTTATAAATTGCATATTTCAGCAGACATATTAACTTTCTGATCCTAAAGTTTTTGTGTGTGCACATGTGTGTATTTGCATGTCCAGACATGTTTGGGCACATGTGGGGGGGGTGGAAGTGTATGTGTGGATGTATGTGTTGTTCTTCAGGCTTGCCATTCACCTTTTTTGGAGGGAGGGGTGTCTTTCACTGGCCAGGAGCTCACCAAATATGATAGACTGTGAGCCAACAAGCCCTGGGGATCCTGAGACTGTCTCCCTAGAACTGTCACTATGTCAGACAATTACACATGGGTTCCTCATGCTTGCCTGGCAAGCACTTAATCAACTCTGCTCTCTCACCAGCCCTGATCCTAAAAGTTGAATGAGGCTCTCTGTTCAGGGAGAGATAAGGGCAGATTCTGAAATGAAAAAGCAAAGTGAAGGTCAAAACTTTGACATGAGCCCGGCATGGTGGTGCACGCTTTTAATCCCAGCACTCTGGAGGCAGAGGTAGGAGGATTGCCATGAGTTCAAGGCCACCCTGAGACTACATGGTGGATTCCAGGTCAGCCTGGGCTAGAGTGAGACCCTACCTCGAAAAACAAACAAACAAACAAACAAATAAATAAATAAATAAATAAATAAATAACTTTGACATGTTTCATCAAACATAAATGATTGAATATATGTGATTCCAGAAAAGCTCAATTCAGCAACTACTTCACATTATACCAACCATTTGGAAATTTTTCCAAATTCATGTAAATAAGCAGGCCTAATAGAAGTTTTAATCTTTGATAATATTTAAATTCTGATCATGAAAAGTGAAATGGGGAAGCAGAATGGGAATGTCCATTTCCTAACTTTGACCTCCCGCAGCCTCTTAGCCTTCCCTTTGTCCTCACAAATGCCTATGGAGGTTTTCCAAAACGTGTTGAAATTTCCATATTACTCATCATGGCCATTCTCTTTACACTCCATTTTCAGGCCATTTTCTCTCTCTTTAGTAAATCAGTAATTGTGATGTTTCGTGTAATATTCAAAGGATAGGAGTCAGATAGACTTAGAAATCAAAACCTTTGTTACCAACTATTTAAGTTCAGGCAACTTACATCAAAGCTATCCATACCACAAAATGAGGAGGTAAGGATGGTATCCACCTGCTTGTGTTATTAAGTTATTGTGCTATTAAGTTATATAATACAATGTAATGTTCCGGACTCAAAATAAGCCCACAATAACTAGTATTTGTTATTATGTCTCCCCCTGTAAGATTAGTCAACTTTAAACTGCTAAATTCAAGATTATCAATATAGATTTTAAGGGGAAACAGAAAATGATTTCTAAGTGAGTTCAAGAAAAAACATTTGAGAAATCAGGTTGAGTCCAGGGCTTAGAGTGCCTTGAAATCGATGGGCCATCTTTATTTGACATCCCAGTTAAACCACAGAGACCCTGTGTAATTGATGGCATCCCATAATGGACTATTTACTTGGGCATACCGAGGTGCCCAGTGGTTACTAGGCACCTACAATATGTAAGGTCCTGTACTAAGGGGTTTTAGTGGTAGATAAAGCTGAGTCAGAAGTGGATTCAGATCTCAGAGAGTTCTAGAACTTCTCCAAGTGCTTCTTGTGGTCCTTAGGACAAACCTGGGCTTTAGAGCACCATTCAGAAAGAGTTCCTGAAACACTGAAAATCACTCATACACATATCAAAACCCTTACAATCATATCTGCTCCATCCTTTTCACTCCTTCCCTAGTGTGATGGTTAGGTTGTGTTGTCAACTTGATCTTTATAATTATCTTGGGTGGGTCTCTGAGGATATTTACAGGAAGGCAGCCTCTCAGCAAGGGGCAGGATATAAAGAAGCTCAAAGAAGCTAGAACTAAACATCCTTTCCTATGTGGGCAGTGCAGGAAGGAAATTCCAGACTCAGGAAACCATTAAGTTTGGGGAAGGGTTGTAAGACCCCACCCTAAGGCTATATAAAGGGGAAGAAATTCTCTCCTTGGGCCTCCTGCCTGTTGTCTGTTCTGTGTGTGTGGCGTAGGTGATGGGTTTTTCCCTCTGCTGGGACCTGTGAAAGAGGGGCCAGCCTCTTTCGCTGTTATGGAACTTCCCCTCAATCTGTAATTTCAATAAATACTTTCCTCCCCCAAATTGTGCCTGGTTTGAAGATTCATCTCAGCGCATGTGACTGACTATGACACCTAATGTGCACACATGACTGGACATCATTAGGCATCTCAGGACCTCATCTCCCCAGGGTATATCCTGATAACTGAAATGTAAATTCCAACTCTTCCCTCATTTCCAGGTAGGGAATCAAACAACCACACTGCCAGAACAAACATCAACAGAGAGAGATTCCTTGAAAAAGGATTTGAAACCTTCTGAATAGAAATTATTCATCATAATCCCCTGCATGAACCCTGTAAAAGCAGGGCTTAATTATCCAACACATGTTATTAGATTCCTAATCCTACTCTTCCATTAAAAACAAACAAACAAACAAAAACGGAAGGCTAAAGCCTCGGAGTTTCAAAACCAGCTCTGTACCTCCTGTTGCAAGTTGCTTCCAGGGTACCAAAAGGGGTAACATCAAATTGCTTTGCATAAAATCACTTTCTAAAAATAATCAATATTTTTCCTTAAATGCTTATGACAAAGCAACCAAGCCACTTCGTTTCCATGGCTTGCAAGCTGCACAATGACTAGATCTCTTTAATATTTCACTAATAGTAGCAGCCACTGAGCTATGACTAACTCACTCTCCCAGGCATCAGCATCTTTGCTGGCTGGCTCCAGATGGCAAGAAATACATTCGCCTCACTCCTGCCTGAAAAGCAATTCTGATTTCTTTTCTTCCTCCCATTTCGTCTGCGGTAATAATTGTTTCATTCCTGATCAAATCGGGTGGGGGCGATGCAAAGGGGATTACAAGTAAATTTACTTTTGGGGGGGGAGGAGGAAGAGTATAAACACTGTAGCTTTAAATCTTGCTGCACCAAGCCTTGGATTTCATCCATAACAGAGCTGCAAAATGGTAACAAGAAAAGAGAGAGAGAAAAAATATATATATCTTTTCCTCCCTCCCAACCAGACCTTCAACAGCTCCCCGCAGCATTGGCATAGGCGAGCCCATCCCCCATGCCCAGCCCAGCTAGCCAGGACAGGTGGGCTGGGCACCGGACCTTGGCCCTCGGGCTTCGCCCACATCCGGCGATCAAGGTCAAGGGCGAGCGCTTCCTTGGCTTCCAGCCGCCCCTAGTCCAGGGATCCGCTGCCAAAGTTTCAGGCCCGGGTCGGAGTGGTTCTTGCAAACCCCTGGCCCTGGCGCACCTGCCCGATCGCTCCCTGCGGGGTGGAGAGGGGGTAGGGACCGGGCGCTGGGGTCCGCGCAACGTGCCACCTGGTCCCCACTCACCTCGCGTGGTCATGGCTCAGGCAGCCGCAGCCCAGGCTGGAGGAGAGGAGGAGACCCGCAGGCAGGGCGTGGAGAGGAGAAGACCCCGGGCGCTTCGGGCTCGCCGCGCGCGGACGCGTCCCTCGGGACACCTGCGCGGCCGGCCGGCGGGCGGGACCCGCGGGGCGCAGCGCGGACAGCGAGCCAGCGGCCGGCTGGGCGGGGCCGCCTCCTCCGCCGCCGCCGCCACCGGGCCCACCGGGCACGCCGCCCGCCCCTCGGCTGCCTGCGCCAGGCGGAGCTTTGTCCCCGAGCGAGATGGGGCGTGCGATGGGGGTCTGCGTCGTCCCCTCTCCAGACCTCGGTTCTGAAAGGTGGATCTGATGATGACGGTGATGGAGATGGTGGCGATGTTAATGCATTCCAGCTTCCAGCTCTGGACAGAATGCAAGAGACAGCTAGCTATCCAAGACTTATCCTTGACACGACATCCAAGACCCCACTGTCCCCCCCACCCCGCCCCCAGCGGGCTAGACCCTCACCGAGAAGGCTTTGACAGTTCACACGTGGGCCTCCAATGACCCCCTTCAAGGCCAATCCAGCCCTGGCAAAGCTTGTGTGGCGTGGACTTTGACCCTTGAAGTAAGCCCTGGAGGGCAGGACTTTCACCCAACACAGGGTTGAGTTTCATCAACCCTAAAATGTCAAGACTGGGCTGGAGAAGAAGTGGACACCCTAAATAAATCCATTTTTGTATATCAGGGTAAAATGAGAAAGTACAAGAAAAACCTTGCTGCTGTCCCATAGGTGTATAAACCAGAGCTTATTCTAGCCGACAGGATAATAATAAACCCTAGCCTACAGTGCCAAACTGACAAGGAAGCTCGACCCCCTTCTCAGTACACTCTCACAGAAAATGGGCTGCTTATTTGCTATGTAGACATGCCGCAAACCTATCCTGATAGAAAGGGAATTAAAGAATAGGCTTGAAAATTCAGAAATACTCAAACAGGTGAACAGAATTCTTCTAGGGAAAAAATGGTGGATAATTGAGCAATATTGAAGAAAGCCCAACTATAGAGTGATCTTGCTGGGAAGGAACTATTAGGGGAAAAAAGAATGAGAAAAGATCCAAATAGCGTTACTAAACTCAACTCATTCATCCACCGTGATGACACCCCCTCTGCTGTCCTTGAAGCAGAAAGTTTGCCAATTAATAATCCAGTTGCTCTGGTCCCTCAATAACCCCCTCCATTCCCCACCATTAACTCTTCTCCACCAAAGGATGATTACTGGACACCCCCCCCTTTCCTGGCTATTCTGCCCCCAATCAGCCTCCATCCCTCCACCTCATTCTACCCATTGCTTTAAGATTAGGTTTCCAATTTAAGACATTTTCATACTCCAAAACCTGCAGTAGACCCCCCATCTCCAGATAAAGCCTCAGCGTTTCATCCAAGCAATTAATTCATCCAACAAAATTTTATTGACACTGGGTGTCATAGCACAAGCCTTTAATCCCAGCACTCAGGAAGCAGAGATAGGAGGATCCCTGTGAGTTCAAGGCCACCCTGAGACTACATAGTGAATTCCAGGTCGGCCTGGGCTAGAGAGAGACCCTACCTGGAAAAAACAAACAAAAAAAGTTATTGAGCCTCTACTAAGGCAGGTACGGTACTAGGGTTGCAATAGTCAGCAAGACAGACAGGACCCATGTCCACACAGAGGTTTAAAACCCTCCCTAGAGCAGGCAGATGGCTCAGTGAAGAAAGTGCTCATTGCTCAGGTCTGAGAGCAAGAGTTTCAGTCACCAGTCCCCTGATGAGAAGTGGAAAAGGAGAATTTCCTGGGAGCTCACACATACATGCAGTGAATACAACAGCAGAGGGAAATCCAGAGAGAGAAACTGTCTCAAAAGAAGTGGGAAAGAAAGGACTGACCAGACAGTGGCCCTCTGACCTCCGCACACATGCTATGGCCCATTCATGCCTACTGTCACACACACACACACACACACACACACACACACACACACACACTGGTTTAAAATGAGCCATCTCGTTGCTCGCCTATCTCTGAGAGTGGCATCATCTCTAACTGCTGCCCAAGCTCCTTTCTCTGCTAATATTTCTCAATAATAACATGTGTTTTTTACCCCCTGCCTTTGTTCGACCTCATTATTCTTTGTGAATGCCTTCCTGTCGACCCAAATTAACTCATCAGCCTTCTCCCCATGAAATGTTCTCCAGAGACTCGCATGCCCACTGGCCCCTCGCTCTCAGGGTTCCCAGCATGCATTATCAGAACAGCGTCTTTATACTTACACATGGATCCAAGCACACCTGTCATATGGTGCTGTCTAGTGATTTCATTGTTTGCTCTGAAGGACTGAAATCAGGAACTTTTTAATATCTTTACTAAATATCTTTATTATCCATAGATACATTGTCTGAGCTAATCTTGTGATGGTACCCCCATTTCCCTCCTCTCTATCCCCAATCCTCTGGGGGAGGAACTTTTGATAATCTTGTTGAGCTTTCTTTGTGTTGGAAGTATACTCCAGAGCATATATTACAGTAGACACTCTATGGGACAGAGAGATATCCCAGAATTGGGTATATCCCAAAATTCTGTATCCTTGGAATTAATATATAGTCCTCTTATCCGTATGTCATGGTAATTCTGGTCCTTATAGCCTAACTTGACAACCACAGATCCAGTCCAAACAGCTCTGATCCTTGCCATTACCACGCTCACAGTGCATCTTAAAGATACAAGACACTCTTAACTCTTAACTCTGAAATAAGGTTCTTTCCATAATATCTTTAGGAACCCCATTCCATATTTTCAGGTTTCATAGCCACAAGTTCAACCAACTGTGAGTCAAAAATATTCAAATAAGGGGCCAGAGAGAGACTGCTCAGCAGTTATGGTGCTCGCCTTCAAAGCCTAAGGACTCGGGTTCAATTCCCCAGTAACCATGTAAAGCTAGATGCACAAAGTGGCACATGTGTCTGGAGTTTGTTTGCAGTGGCTGGAGGACCTGGTGTGCCTCTTCTCTCTCTCTCTCTCTCTCTCTCTCTCTCTCTCTCTCTCTCTCTCTCTCTCTCTCTCTC
>PVHP010038353.1:0-16932 GCA_004024765.1 Zapus hudsonius | reverse complement strand
TACATAGAGAAGTAGCAAGGAGATTAGTAAACCTTATATATTTATTTGTTTAAATACACTAATTAAAATTAATATTTACTGAAATCAATTCAATATGCTTAAATATAAGTATATATACCAATGACATAAAAGCAGAATGGAGAATAATTATTTAGGAGGAAGAAGGAGAGCATCCAGAGGAAAAACCAAGGGACAAGGGCGAGTAATAGCTATTATGAGGATGAGCAAAGCACAAAGATATATGTAAAAATGTCACAATGAGACACATTACAAAAATACAGCAACTTAAAGTTCTTAATAAAGACTAAGCAAACAAAAACCCAAAGTGGCTTTCACTGGGATAAAATCCTGCTGAAACTTCCAATATCAATCAATTTTGTTGCCTTCCCCACTTTCTAGAGGGAATCGCATTCCTTGTCTAGTTCCAGTTCCCTTTTCAAAGCTAGAAAGGAGTTGGATCTTTCTCTCATTTCATCGCTAACACTGACTCCCCTGCCTTCCTTGAGTTTATAGGATTGTCATGATTATACGGAGTTCACCCAGATAAGCTGAAGTAATCTTTAGATCTGATTAGCAACTTTAATTTCACCTGTAACCTGAATTCCCCTTGTCATAAATATCTTTACAGTTTCTTCAAATCAGGATGTAGACGTTTCTTGGGATGATATTCTTTTGTCTATCACATCTACATAACAAGGAAGCAAATTATCATACTATGTGACTATCTCTAATGATGTCTACTTGCTATTTTCTTTTGGTAGTTTGAGTGTTGCATCCCCCAGAGTCTCATGTGTTTGTGACTGAGCATCCTACTTACTCCTAAAATGGTGAAGCCTTTTGGCAGAGCCTTGCTTGAGGAAGTGTGTCCCTAGGGGTGTGCCTTGGGATTTTATAGTTCAGTTGCACTACCAGTGCTAGCTAGCTTGCTTTTCTATTTCCTCCCTGCTGGTATATGATTGTTACAGTCAACTCCATGCTGCTGGGGTGATCTTCCAAACCAGACACAGTTTATGGGAGGAATGGGATTTATTTCAAATTTATAGATCAAGGAGAAGTTCCATAATGGTGAAAGAGGCTGGCTCCCTTTCACAGATCCAAGCAGAGAGACACATCCAGCACCCAGCACCACAAGCAAGCACATGGACAGCCAATTAGCAGGGAACATGCAGCAAGCAGCCAGAGCTCTGACTACTCTCTGCATAACTTAGGGCTAGAAATCAGATCCGCACCCAGTGTACCTCCTCCAGCAAGGTGGCTGGAGACAAGCTTTTTATAAAAACACCTGAGTCTGTTGGGGGACATAACATTTAAACTACCACAGTGATGATGCATGATTTACCTTCCTGTTCTTGTCATGTTTTCCCCACCAAGATGAAACTTCCCCTCTCAACTGTAAGCTGGAAATAAACTTTTTCTTTCCATAACCTGCTTCTCGTAGGGTATTTTATCTCAGCAATGAGAAGATAACTACTGTAATTCTCAAAAAAAAAAAGAATAAAAATGTGCTGGGCTTTTAATTGTAAGGAATCCATAGAATATGCTGAAAATCCCAAGAAGATCAAGGAGGTAATTTCTATGGAATGGCATATATGATTTTATTGTTTTAATAGCATATGTGGTTTGTTAGTCCATATCCTGTAAGTATTGGGTTTTCCCTGTAGACATCACACACATGCACACACACACACACACACACACACACACACACACACACACATACAGAGCATTTATTTTTTAAAAACCAGCCTGTCTACCACGCCCAAAAGAAAGGGGGGTTGACTCAAATGAAATGCATGTGGGTAGAACAAAATATGGCTTTATGAAAGTCAAAGCATTTTTTCAAATGTTAAATAATGAAATAATTCTCAGTCTTAAACCTTCATCATTTCCTCTAGCTCCAACCCTGTATCCCATCTATGCTACTGATTTAGCAGCCAAGTCAGGCATTTAAATGCTGGGACTTATTCTGCATGCTAAATTCTGTTTACAGAATCAAAGGATTTTCAAATGTAAGCGCTTATCTGGAATTTGGAGATGAGATCTACCCAAGTGCAGAGGAAATCTTAAATCTGAGATATAATTAAATTACAACACTATGTTTATTGAGCTCAAAATCAGTTTGTTGAAAAATTAAATGCCTTCTTGTTTTTATCTTTTCTGTTCATTTTTAAACAAAAATTACTTTATTGATTTTGTCAATATAGCCCTTGCTCATTATAACGAATGCAAGTCATGCAGAAAAGTTAAAAAAAAGTGGTTCTAAAAACAATCATCTAAATCCCTTTCACCATTATTAATATATTACATATGCTATTTTTATAAATAAGCATTGAGGTAGAAAAAAGCCAAATGAAGCTGAAATGAATTGGAATACATTGCTAAATTTCAAATAAATGTTGCACTCAGCAAAAGTGCATTATTCTTAATAGACTCCTCTAAACTGAAGAAAGGGTTATTAAAACCTGAAGATATTGAGATCATAACTTTAGCATTGGCTTCTTTTCATTGCAGATTGCATCAATAATCTGCTCTGAAGGTTGAAGATATTAGCCTCTGTTCCCCACCTGTTTGTTTCCATTAGTGTTACTTATATATTTCCAAAGTATATTTTATAATTATTGGGTATATTTAAAATTAATCCAGTTATTCACTTTAGACCTCTTGCACATTTCCTCCTTTGCTTCTCAGTCATTCTTCAGTCGCTGGACTTTTTGATCCAATATGGAATGTGTGTCTATCAGCCTTTCGTGTGGTTGGGTGTGATGAAGTAGGGTGCGTAGAGAGTGTATTCTTCAAATTTCTTTCATGTTTGAAAACATCTGCCTGATCAATTGTAGCTGAGAACCATGCATACATGGATATTTGTATACATTTTTTGGTTTATAATGGGGGATTGTACTTCTTTTCATTTAAAATTTCTCAGATACTGTCCAATGTCCTTTATACTTCATTTAACTATGGAATGATACCCACTAAGAACATATCTCAGGGTTGAGTGTAATCAAATTATCTTGAAAGACATGTTCTGTTTCAATCTGAAAACTAAAGTTATGTTTTGATTTAGAGAAAGTTTTATTATTTCAAAAATATTTGACCTTGGGCAGGTATTCAAGAGTTTTGACATAAGCCTGTGTTGTTTTGGGGACCTCGTGGGTCTCTTTGAGCAACAGCTCTGTGTGTGAAGTAACCAATGAGTGGGACAGGGAGTTATAGGCCAGAGCAACTTGTCTTGAGGTTAGGCTTCCTCCCACCTCATTCAGGGCCCCTCTTACCAGGCTATGCCCACAGCTTCCTCAAAAACTTACTGTATGAAAGTAAAGGTTTTATGGTATCGATTCATTATTGGTTTAGATTAGTGTGTAAACCCCCCTGCCTTCCCATTCCCCCCATCACTTCCTTTCATCCCCTTTGTCAGACTCTCAATTCACCAGTCAGGTTTGCTTACTCTTCAAGCTTAGCCTGGTTAGGAATGCCATATGAAGGAGAATGTGTAGTGTTTGTCTCTCTGTTCTTATGTGAGTTCGCTAAGTATGATCTGTTCCAATTCCATCCACTATTCCTTAAATTTAATTGTCATTTTTCCTTTCAGCTGAGTAGAATTCCATAGTGTATATGTACCACAACTTTGATATCCATTCCTCCAGTGGTGGGCATTTGGGTTGATTCTAATTCTTGACTATGATGAATTGTGTTACTATAAACATGGTTGAGCAAATATCTCTGTACTATAGTTAGGAATTTTGAGGGTAGATGCCCAGTAGAGGGATAACTGGGTCTATATGTATCTTTTTCTGGAGCCTCCTCACTGCTTTCCATAGTGGTTGAACAAGTTTGCAATCCCATCTGGAGTGAATGAGGGTTCCTTCCCCTCCACCTCAACAACATTTATTGTTGTTGGATTTTTTTTTTTATTGATTGCTATTTTGCCTGGAGTAAGGTGGAATCTCATTGTAGTTTTGATTTGTATTTCCCTGATGATTAAGGATAATGAACACTTTCTTAAATGAGAATTGGCCATTTGTGTTTCCGCCTTTGTGAATTCTTGGTTGAGATCAATGCCCATTTTGTGAGAGGGCTGTTTGATTTTTCTTATTTAATTTATTGAGTTCTTTGTAAGTTCTAGATTTTAGACCTCTGTCTGTTATAGCTGGCAAAGATTATCTCCCAGTCTAATGGTGGTCTATTGGCTGTGAGTATGGTATGTTTGTTTGTACAGAAGCTTTTTAGTTTGATGAGCTCCCATTGGTTAAGTGGTTGTTGAACTTTCTGGGTTCCTGGAGGTTTGTTCAGGAACGTTTTCCCTACTATCTCATGGAGAGTTCCCCCTTGTTTTTTCTTCCAGGGTTTTCAGATTTTTAGGTCTTATGTTGAGGTCTTTGATCCAAAGTTATTTTTTTTAATATGGTGAGAGGAATGGGTCAAGTTTCAAAATTTTTCATGTATTTATCTAAATTGTCCATCTCTATTGTTGAAGGTGCTATCTTTTCACTAGTGAACATTGTTGGCACTTTTGGTCAAAGATCAAGTTATTATAGTTACTCAAGATAATACCCATCCCACGCCAAAGGTAATACTTTACTGCTGAAGATACCACTATCATCACACAATACCAAGAGAGACCCTGCTGGATCCAGACAGGTAACCAGCTCCTAAATGGTAGCCTGCTCAGTGCTTGAAGGGGTTTCAGGAACTGCCAGGGGAAACTGTCCTGTGAAATTCAGAGAAAGCAGAGGTCCCTGATATACAATACTGACCAGTGTTATGAGAATGCTGAGGACACTGCTATATGGCAGAGACCAGCAAGCCAAGAAGTGCTCATCTGTGCAATAGTGGCCCTAAACCTACATGGGTAATCAATGGCTTGCTGGTTGGCTAAGTGATCTGCTCAGTGGCAAGGAACCCTTAGTTAGAATTGGGCTCCATGGCAAACTCTTATGAAGACCAAGAACTAGGGATCTAAGGGGAAACCCCCACTAACCAGAGATCTATAGAGAGGCTATACCCATTAGCATCTCTCCAAATTAACAATGTTTGTCTTATTTAACCTATACTAATCTCACTCACCATTGGGGACTCTGTTTGTACTTTTCAGGAGGCAGCAAGAATCATGGACAACCCATTTCCTCCAACAGGACATGGGATGATGACAGACACCCAGGCAGGAGATGAACCATCCTTAACTTATCATATTGGGCCCAAATGATGAAACCATTGAGGAAGTGGTGAAATGAGCAAGAGAACTACCTTCACAGCAAGTCAGATAATCTATGAAAGGGTAATGGAGACAGACACTGAGGACACCCAACACAGTCCAAAGCAGAAATTCAGAGACTCTTATAATCTCAAGAGTCAAGCAGACTTAAAACTCACCCACCATGACTTAGGGAACTTGGCAGAAGAGGGGGCTCTTTTTGTAAGAGTCATATTGGGGGAGAATATCCAGAGACATTGCTCCCCATCAACAACACACAAAGAAAATAAAACTGGCTAATTCTTGTACAATTCATAACTGCCTACCCCATGGTCTGGTCCAGCAATCCCACTGGGGATGGCCCCCAGAGGGTTGTAGACAGGGAGGAGGGAAATGGGGATACCACCATAAGACTTGCTCATACACTATATCTAAGTAATAGCAATAAATAAATTTTAAAAATATATCTTTTGGGGCAAAGCATGGTGGTCCATGCCTTTAATCTCAGCACTTGGGAGGCAGAGGTAGGAGATCACCATGAGTTCCAGGCCAGCCTGAGACTACATAGTGAATTCCAGGTCAGCCTGGGCGAGAGAGAGAGAGAGAGAGAGAGAGAGAGAGAGAGAGAGAGAGAGAGAGAGAGAGAGAGAGAGAGAGAGAGAGAGAGAGAGAGAGAGAGAGACCCTATTTTGAAAAACAAAACAAAACAAAACAAAAAGTCCTTTGGATATATTGCTGTGATTCTCTGGGTTTTCTATTTAGGAGACATTACTAAACAACAAAGTATTTGTTCATTCTCCAGTTCTGAGTTTCTTTATGATTTTAATTTATTTTCAAGATCTGCCTTTATTAGAATTATCTCAGAGCTTCCTTGCATTTGAAGCTTATTGTTAGTTCTTTAGTAATATTCCATTAGTCCTCTTTTTATCTTAGCTTTACTATCCCTCATTTAGCATTGTCTTTTATCTTCTGTTTTTTAACACATCTTTGAATTTTTGTTTCATTCTTCTTCTAGTACTTTAAGTCACAGAGCTCTTGTAAGGAATTACTTTACTGTATCGCCTTATGGTTCCAAGTTGGTGTTTGAAATATTCCTTCCTCATGTGCCCTTATTTTGCTGTTGGTCTGGCCTGTGCCCCATGATAGGTCAGCCTTGCATTGATTTTCTTATAACAAAAGGAACATTGTGACCACCTTGCTATCTGAACTGAGACCAAATTGTTTTGCTTATATAGAGTTTGAGGGATGAAAATTAAATATTTTGAATTATTTTTCTTGGACCATTAGGGGAAAAAAAGGGCACTGAAAATTGCTCAGATTGGGTGATAATCTGGACTCTACTATCGTTTTGTCCATTACACTTCATTAAAGGTTTTCTACCTGGATACAAAGCACCTGCTTGGGCTGTTCTGTTATAGCTCACTCATAGGGATATCCGTGAAGTTAGGTGAGTCTGTTAGCTCTGAGGATATGCCTTTCTCCCCTCATAGAGAAAGCTCACTTCCGTTTCTATTTGCTTCACCTCCTACTCCTGGGGACCCTTCCCGGCATTCACCAATCAGAGGAAAGAAGAGGTAAAGTTACCCATTATGACAGTTTCATGTGTAGACTTGATTAGCACAGATATTTGGCTGGACATTCTCTCTGGGTGTCCTTGTAATAAGATCAGCATTTGAAACAACAGACTGAATAAGTCTCCTCTGTGGCACTGGGCACCCAACCTAGTGAGGGTCTGGAGACAACAAAAAGGCAGAGGAGGGGAAATTCAGTCTGTTTGATTATTAGGGCTGGATCACTGGCTGATATCATTGGTTCTCTGGCTCTTAGACTTTTGGACTCAGATTAAATTGTATCACTGGATTCCCTAGATATCTTTAGTTTGCAGATGTTGGATCCCAGTACTTCTCAGCTTCCATCTCCACAACTGCTTAAGATAATCAGGTAGAGAAGCTGATGAATTCCTTGTGTAGAAACTCCACCCAAGGCAAACAGTTTTCCAAGTCCTCAGGATCAGTCTACGCAAAGGTTAACCTGTTGTGAATTAGCTTGATAGCCACAATGTATATTATATATGGAAGGTTCTGTTCTGCTGGAGAATTTCAACTATTACACTATTGAAGGAGATCTGTTGAACTTTATTCTAGTACCCTCCTCTTAATTCTCTTAGAAGAAATGGCATGTGTTCTCTGGTGGATACTGCTGCCTGTGACTTGGTAAATCTGCCTAACCAAGGTTTTAGTTGGTGGCTAGTTTGCTTTTACCCAGAGCTATGTCTCCAACTTAACCTCTTCCAGTTATCAATATAATATTCTGAGTCATACGTGTCTGTATATAGTTTCTCCTTCACAACACAGGGAGGCTAAAACTGTATAGTTTGTGTGGTAATGAGCTGGATTGACAGCTGAAGTTGGGAAATTCGTCAAGCTCTTTATAAATTCCTCTACTTTTTTGGGGACAGGCTTTCCCCCTCTACTTCTTTCTAGTTCTCAATTTACTTTCACTTGGTCATCTTTACAGGTACCTTTGAACTCAATTTTTTCCTACTGTAAAAAATAAGTATCCTATCCACTTCTATCATACAACCAGATTTTCTAAGGAATGGTTTCTGGACAATATTATATGTGCTTGTTGTACTTTTTCAGGGCTGGGATTTAGCAATTCATTGCTTTTCTCATACTAGGCCAACTCTGTACCACTGAGTTACCTTTCACCTCTTAGTCTTCGTATAACAGTATCATGAAGCCTATACAGTTCCAGCTTTCCTTAAAGCCTCATTATGGTTTTAAAGGTAATCTCATATAAAAACATATTCACCTGCCACATTTTTAACTTATTTATTGTTAATAATTAGATACATAGTAAGAGCATAGTATCATCTTGTGATGATACTCCTATTATCCTCCTCTCTGTACCCAACCTGTTAAAGGACCCTTCTCAGTGGGATTGCTGGACCAGTGATGGGATAGGGGGTTATGAATTATACAGTCTATAGCAAGTTTTGTTCTCTGTGTGTTGTTGTTAGGGGTGGGACAATATCTCTGGATGCTACATTCTTTTTAATTGTGCTTAATATTTTATTTTATATCCATGTACATATATATAATTCAGGCTCACAAGATATAATAAAAATATACTTCTGTTTCCTTCTCTGTTCCTTTATAATTTATTCAGTATGTGTAGTCTTTCTCTGTTCCTTGGTGGAAATTAAGGCTAACCCTGGCAACTTTTCTGCTTCCTCTGAAGAAACAAGAATCCTATGCTGGCTTTGCCATAAATACATACTCAATCCACTCAATCCAAGAATCTCAACGCATATGCTACAGCTTATTCAAAGCAATAAAATTGACTTAACATGATGAAATTAATTTAACACACAGTCTTCTCTCCAGGTAACATTCATGTTGGAATTCTGGAGATGAGAAGGATGAACTGTGATGTGAAACTCATCTTCCCTATAGACACATTCTATCCCTGATGCACACAGACCAAAAGTGTGAGTTTCTAAGCCCTCCAGTCAGAGGTCAGAGGGTGAGGAAGAGAAGACATTTGGACCAGTGTCCCCACCCCCACCAACCCTTTTGAGCCATGACATCACTATGTAGTTCAGGCTGGTTTAGAACTTTTGATCCTTTTTTCTCAGCCTCATGGATGTTGGGATTATAGGCATCTGCCACTATGACCAGCTTGTGCTGATCTTTTACGGGTCCTTTTTCTTGCCCTGTAGATCTGGCATATATTTAAAATGGACTATCTCTGATGGGCTTTTTATAAACCCCTACTGAGTGCAACCAAAGACTCTTTGTACAGAGGTCATCCAGCTTTTCCTTCATCAGTTTCCTTTCTGTCTTGTTCCACTTTACAATTCTCTGGCAGTCAAACCCTGGAGAGTTTGTCAGTGATGAGTCCCTCCATCCTTTGCCAATCATAGTAGTTTGAATGTATGTTCCTTATAGACTCAGATATTTTATTAAGTCTTGCAACTTGAACTTCTAGTTGCCTGGCTGGAGGATGTGTCACTGGGGATGTGTGTTGGGGTCCAGCCCTGAGGTATGTTTGGGGATGGATCTGATTTCCTGCCCACAGTTGTAAGAGAGCATTCTGAGCCCTGGTGGAGGTACTTGCTGCTTGCTGCAAGTTTCCTGATGTTTTCTGACCATTTATGCTTGGTGTGTTTGTTTGCTTTCTGTAGTTGTTCTCTCTGCTTGAAGATATGAAGCGGTTTCTTCCACTACTGAAGGAACTTCTCCCTGAATCTGTAAGATTGAAATAAACCCCTTCTTATTCCTATAAACTATTTGTTTTGGATGTTCTTAACCAGTAATGAGGAGCTGACTAAACCACGAATTGCCTCCAGATCTTTAGGCCAAACTGAAGATGCCCTCTACTTGGTTCCTTTACTTCTGTCTGTAGTCACTCCTACATATGGCTACATATCTTTCCCTTTGACAATCTGGAGAATGTAGCCATTCTCAACACAGCAGAACCCTTTTATTTTATTTTAAATTTTATTTATTTAAAAGAGCGGGAGAGAGAAAGAGAGAGAGAGAGAGAGAGAGAGAGAGAGAGAGAGAGAGAGAGAGAGAGAGAAAATGAGAACATGGGTGCTCAGACCTTTTTTCACTGCAAACAAATTCCAGATGCATGTGCCCACCACTTTATGCTTCTTGCTTTATGTGAGTATTGGGGAATTGAATCCAGCTGGACGGCTTTATAAGCAAGTGCATTTAACAGCTGAGCCATGACCTCAGCCCCCAGATCCTTATTAGTTCCTTCAAGTAATTAGTCATTTTCTATCTTCGGAACTTCTTAGCTCTCAGACAGTGAATGCCATGCAGGAGGAATATTCCTATCTCGCTCACTGTCCCAGGTGAAGTTTCCTCAGTGTGATGCTGAGCCAACATGGCACCTGAGGATTAAGTAAAAAAGTACCCACCTGCATCTATTTATCAAAATATCCTCCTATGGATGAAAGTCAAAACTCTTCCCAATGCAAACATACACCAAATATAGGCAAACTCATATTGCCAGGCTTTTTATATGACTTTGTCAGCTCACGTAAACATATCCAGTAGGAAGACACATTCAGTTATTTTGCTTTGGATGGGTGTTGGGAAGATGGTTGGAATAGGAAGACTGTAGCCTCATCAGGGGATTAATCTACTGATGGATTCATAATCTGATGGTATTGGGAGGTGCTGGTAACTAAGAGGCATGAACTATGTGGAGGTAAGCAGGTGATATGAACTAGATGGAATCACTGGAAGGCTTTGAAGGGCCTATCTTGTTACTGATCTCTTATCCCTCTTTGCTTCTGGTTATTATGAAGTGAACAATTTGGTTGCCTTACATTCTTCTACCATGATGGACTGAACCTCTCAAACCATTAGTTAAAATAATTCTTTTTCCTCTAACTTTGTCAGGTATTTTGTCATAGCATAAAAAAGCTGGCTAATATAACTGTGTTTCCCTAGATATAAGGAAACACTGTTTCCATTACACAACAAAACAAGCCAGAAAGCAAACTCAAAACAGCCTGTCTTGATTTACATTTTTGTTAGATTACTTTTGATTTTCACAAATCTTGCCTTGAACTATTATTTTGATTATTGTGTTTGTGAATCCTCTTAAATTTTTTAAAATATTGCTTTATTGAAATATGTCTCATTTACTTCACCTATTGAAATGTACAATTAAATAGCTTTTAGTACATTCTAAGAATTTTCACCATTGAATTTTAGAACATTTTAATCAACCCATGAAAAAACACATTAGCAAACACTCCCATACCCAACCCTAGCCCCTAGGCCTAGGCAACCACTAATCTCTTTTTGGTTCTTCTGATTTATCCAGAGAAATGAAACCAGTGTTCCATGTGCATGAATATATGACCACACAGAGAATGTACATCGCAGCAGAATTCTTAGCAGTTCATGGTGCCTTCCTTGTGTTTCATCTGTGCCTGTTTCTTCCTTGGGAGGAAAGAAGGAGCAACCTTCATTCTGCCTTCACACCAATGCATCATTTCTGTCCAAGGAAATGACTTCACAAAATCCTCCTTGTTTTCATATTCTCAGCTATTTCTATAGCCTTGATTTAGCTGAGACATCCATTCATCCTCAGATTTCTTTTCAGTAGACAATAAAGGAATATAGGCTCACATTTTGAGACAGAGAGTCTAGAAATAAACTAGCTGGCTCATTTATAACTGAGCCAGCTAGTTATCAGTGAGGTTAAACTTTCTGAATTTTCATTTCTTTTGTAAAATTGAGATAATGCAATGAAGTTCTCAGGAATTTTTTTTTGCAAAGTTTAAGTTAATTCATATAATGTGCCTACATTAATGCCAAATACTCAAAAAAGCTAAATATGCTAGTGGTTGGCTTTTATTCATATTTTTATTATAAAAATACATACCCTAAAATTTATCATCTTCATATTTTAAGTATCCATTTTGTAGCGTTAAATATATTAGTGTCATTGTACAACCAATTTCAGGAACTTTTTAATCTTGCACAAATAACATTCTAAATCCATTAAATGAAAATTCTACGCAGCTCCCTGTGGTGGTTTGATTCAGTTGTCCCTCATAAACATATGTGTGCTGAATGCCTGATCCCCAGCTGATCACAATTGTGGAATTACAACCTTGCTGGAGGTGTGTTTTGGGGGCAGCTTCCTTTTGCCAATGTTTGGCACAGTCTCCTGTTGCTGCTATCCACCCGATGTTGGCTAGGAAGTGACATCCAGCCTCTCTGCTCATGACATTGTTTTCTGAGCCATCATGGAGTTTCCCCTTGTGTCTGCAAGCTTTCCTTGTACAAGCTGCTTTTTAACCACAGGGGCAAAATATATGGGCAAACAACTTAAAGGAGGACTTATGTTGGTTCACAGTTTCAGAGGTTTCAGTCCATGGTCACTTGACTCAGTTGCTTTTGGGTCACGTGTGGTAAGGTAGAGCAACAGTTGACTAAAGAAAGCTGCTCTCCTCATGAGAGGAAGAGAACAAAACAGGAACAAGATATAGCCCACAAAGGCACAGGCCTCTCCATCACAGTGACCTACTTCCTCCAAAGAGACCCCACATGGTAATATATCATTCAATATGAACTCATCAACAGATCAACCCATTGATGACACTGTATCTCCAATGATCAATCCTTCCACACATGAGCCTTTTTTTGAGGACACTTTATATTCAAACTGCAATCTTGTTTATAATTTTATCGGGAACTTTAATATACAAACATCTTGAACATACGTCCATCAGAATATCCTCTTTTGTCTCCTCTTCCCCACCCCCTTCCACTGAGGACCCTCCTCAGTGGGGGTATGTGTAATTACTTTGGGGTTATGAATAATACACCATTGGTTCATATCCTATCAGGAGGAAAATGACTTCCCACCCTGTGGCTCTTACATTCTTTCCATCTCATTTCTGCAGTGTTCCCTGAGCCTTGGTAGGCTTTTTAGAAGTCTTCTTCAGTGTTGAGCTCTCGGCAACCTCTTATTTATACTTAGATGAGTTTTGTTTTTTTTTTTTTGTCTCCTCAGTGTCAAACCATAGTATCTATCCATACTTCATACTATTTGGCAAGACTTTCTTTCCTTTTAAGGATGCATAGCAGTCAATTGTGTGTGTATGTAACATTGTAAAATGCAGTCTTTCAGTGGTTATTGGACTGATTATGTCTCTTGGCTCTTGTGAAACTAGTTCTAAAACATGGATATGAAATGTGTCCTTGAAGCTCTTTCAAGCATTTTGAAAACATCCAGGAGTAGGATTTTTGGGATCACATGGTAGTTCTACTTTTAGTTTTTGAAGGAGCTGTCGTATGGTTTTCCATAGCTGTTCCACCATTTTAACATCTCACCAATAGCAACCTTGTGCAAGGGTTCTAACGTTGCTACAGAGGAAGAACCACTTATTTCTGAGTTTCAATGGTAGCCATCCTAGTATGTGTGAGGAGATAACTCATTATGATTTGAATGGCATTTTTATTGTGAATAGTTATGTTTAACTTCATTTTATATGTCCTGTATTTGTTTGTAGAGATGGTGGTCACTGTATATTAGTTTTGGAGATATGTCTACCGAAATCCTTTGTAAATTTTTGTTCATATTACTTGGTTTATGGTACTTTATTACAGGAGTTCTATATGTATTCTGGAATTAACCTCTTATCTGATATATGCTTTATAAGCAATTTCCTTTATTCTACAGGATACCTGTTAAGCATATTTTTGATGCATAAAGTTTTTAAGTTTGATATAATGATTTTTTAACAATATGCTTTATAAATTTTATATCAATCTCTCTGGAACTTATAGATGTCTTATTAGAAACTTCAATTTTAGTACCCTGCAATGCTTAGTTGTATTTTTTTAATTGACAGACTTTTGAGATATACTTCCCTTTCAATGTCATTTTTTTCATCTGTTCAGAAATATCTATAGGGAAAAATGATGAAGTAGAATTGATGAATAAAATATTTTATACTGTCAACATTTTGATAAGATATATTAATTTATGATCTCACCAGAAAACTATGAAAGTGCTTATTTTCTAGTACACAGGTTAATATAATACCTGGTATAATCAAGCTTCCTGACTGATTCCTCTGACAGAAGTTGTATCTCATTGTCATTTCCATTTGTATTTCTCTTATTAAAAGAGGTAAGATAACTTCATAAAGTATAGACATCTGATTTTCATTTTCCATGTTCTTTAAAAGCTTTCTATTTTTTGAAGTATAATTGATAAATATAATTTATACATGTTAATATATTTATAACTTGATTTTTTGATATATGTATGTGTTGAAAAATATTATTGCATCCAAGTTACTTAGTTTATCTAATATCTCACAGTTACCATTTTCATTTTTCCTTATATATTTTTTGTCATGAGAAAGCTTAAGATCTTCCCTCTTGCAAATTTCAAATGGACAACATAGCATTAACTGTAGTCATCATGCTGTATATTTAGTATCCAGAGCTTACTTATCTTGCACAAGAGAACTGAATCCTTTGCTCTTTTGTGTTTCTATTTGAACCTTACGATAATTTTTATTTTTGTGAAAAATGCTATTGAAATTTGATATGGATTGCTTTAATTTGTAGAACACTTTGGATGCTATAGACATTTAAATATATTCATGTTGTTTTTATTTTTGTTTATTTATACATGTGGCTTTACATGGGTATCAGGGAAATCAAACTCAGGTTGTTAGGCTTTGAAGACAAGTGCCTAAACTGCTGAGTTATCTCTCCAGCTCCCATATTCTTTTTTTTTTTCCCCCAGGGCGTGAGCAGAAGCTAGCTATCTCTTTACCTGTGTCTTCTTTTAAATTTCTTCTTCAAAGTTTTATAGCTTTCATTGTATAACTCTTTTCCATCTTTGGTAAAGAGGATACCTAAGTAATTTATTATTTTTCTTGCTATTATGACAAGGGCTGTTTACTTAATTTCTTTCACAAATGGCTAATTTTTACCCTATTAAAATGCCACTAATTCCTGTATGCTGACTTCGTATCCTGCAACATTGCTGAATTTACTTGTTAGTCTTAACATTTCTGCTGTAATTTCATCGTTATGGTTTTCTACAGATACTGCCATGCTGTAGCACACTATCATGCAGAGATAACTTTATTTCTTTATTTATAATTTGAATATATTTCTTTTTCTTGTTTAATTTCTCTGGTTAGGACTTCTGGTAATATATTGAAGAACATTAACAAAAGGTAACTTTTTGTATTGCACCATACTTTAGAGTCTTAGAGGAAAAGTTTTTCTTTCATTTTTTTTCTGCCTCAAACAAAATGTTAGTTGTTTTATTTCCTCCCTCTTTTCACCCTCCTCCCCCTTCTATGGTCTCACTGTATGGCTATGTAAGAAGTCATGACCCTCCTCTGTGTTGGAATTGCAGGGATGCACCAGCATACCTAGATTTTTATTCTTTCTTGATTCATTTGTGGTAGGATATATATATATATTCCCATTTCTTGGTTATCCAATTTACTCCCATGTAAAATTTCAAAATAGTCCCTTAAGATCCTTTTTATTATCATTATTATTATTTTTGAGGTAGGGTCTTACTTTAGCCCAGGCTGACCTGGAACTAACTCTGAAGTCTCAAGCTGGCCTCAAACTCACCGTGATCCTCCAACCTTTGCCTCCTGAGTGCTGGGATTAAAGACATGTGCCACCATGCCAGGCTAATCCTTTGTAATTCTATTTATTTAACATTTTATTGAAAATTTCCAGAAGTATAGACAATATACCATGATAGTAATCACTGCCCATGACCCTATTCCCCTCTCCCAAATCTGCCCTCCACTCAACCCCTTCTTCTTTCCATTTAGACTCTCTTCTATTGATGTCATTGTCATGCATACCTTGTGTAGGTAATGTCAGCCAGTGTGAGGTCATCAATATCAAGGCCACGTTGTGTCTGGAACAGCATTTTAAGTGGTCTTTCTCTTCCTTTGGCTCTTATATTCTTTTCACCACCTCCTTTGCTATGGTCCCTCAGCCTTGGAGGGTGTAATAGAAATGTCACACTGAGTGACAAACACTTCCTTGTCACTTCGCAGCACTGAGTTTTGAGTCACCACGGTAGTCAACACCATCTGAAAAGAAAAATGTCTCTAACCAAAAGGTGAGAGTAGTATTAAAATATGGGCAGAAATATACATGTTTAGAGGGCAGTTTGGTGGACATAAGATATGCATTTAGGTAGATAATAGTTGTAGTTTTTCTGCTTGGGCTTATCAGCTCCCCATCCTTGGGCTTTTGACCAAGTTTTCAGTAGCAGACATGCATTGCCACCCGTGGAACAGGACTTGAATCCAATCAGACAGCTGTCGATTTTCCCCCATAACAGAATGCCACCAATTGCACCCATTGGCACATGTGGTCTCTCTGGCCAGCTGTAAGGCTTGCAAGGTCCACTGCTAGTTAAAACCACTGATGACTTCTTTTCCCCCCAAAGCTGCATGCTGCATAGCTCAGGTATTTAATGAGTCTGTTTTATGCTCATAAAAACATAAAGCAGACTAAGGCAACAAGCAATGAATCAACAATAGAATCCCCCCTCATCAACAGTGCACAAGGGGGAAGAAAAGAGAAAGAAAAACTGGCTACCTCTGGTGCAGTTCATATCCCCCTAACATATGGACAGATCCAGTATGTGAAAAGAGGAAGTACCCCAGTGGGTAGGGGACAGAGAGAAGGGAAACGGGGACACATTCACAAGGTTTGATCATACAATATATACTTACTCATAATAAAGATATTATTTGAAAAAAACAATAGAATCTCTGAAGATCATGCTGCTGGAGGGCACTGCAGCCGATGATGGGTGTGTGTTTCTGTGTGTCTCTTATGGTGAGTGTATGGGACCTTTGGATGGTGTCTAAGAAGGGGACCAGGCCTGATGATTCCTGTGGATTTTCATTCCATGGTGCACCAGTGTGACTCAGAGACTATAAGATATATTTATGAGTCTATTTTATTTCCGTATTATTATTATTTTTAAATATGAACTGGGTTCATGATAATATGTTAGATTTAACCACAATTTTGATGGCTAGTGTTATTCATTGCTTTATCTTTTAGACATTTGACAGAATTTAGTCTTATTTGAAATGTAGAAAATTAGGCTTATTTACTTAGCTTGCATATATACTTGAACTGTAAAGGGGTTATTTAGTCAGAAAGCTTTTATTTTAATTTTTTTTTTTT